>BLSH010038205.1:183514-198200 GCA_018402905.1 Glandirana rugosa
CACTGACGGCGGACCGGGGTCAGGAGGAGATACACTGGGGGGGGGGGGGTCAGGAGGACATACACCAGGCGGCAGTCACAATGCTTTAATCAGTTCAATTTCTCACAGGTCTACATGAAAAGGAGATGCAATCCAGTTTGTCAGGTAACAGCACGTCTATTCTAAGCTGCAGTAACTCAGCAGACTCAGCATAGAGGTGCCTGTAAACTAATGCATGACGATCACAATGTATTGCTAGCTGAACTTACCTCCAGGAGCATTCACTCGGCTCCCTCTGCTCAGCTGCTCACAACTCCATTTTCCAAACGGCCGCAATCTCGGGGCACATGCACAACCCCATCCCGCCCACTCAACCATCAGCCTGCAGGAGAGAGGCTGAAAACTTCTGGGGGAGGTACAGGGGGTGGAGAGTGCAGTCCCAATATGTCTGGACTGGATTTCATGCAGAGAATGGCTTTGAGCTGTCCCGACCGTGGCTCTGGTTACCCGGGACACGCTCAGGCTCTGAGTCTGTAATATTTTCTCGGGGGAGCAGTTGCCCCCCCCCCTGGATCCACCCCTGCATCCACCAAGGGAGCTGATTCCAGGCACTTCCTCTTTGAAAGGGTACATTCTCAGTACCTTTGAGAGTATGGAGTTATTTTTATCCACTTTAGCCCATGTGTCCGAGATGACTTCACCCAGCTCAGTAAGGAATGGAAAATTGACCTGGTCCTTCAGTTGCTTGAAATACTTCCTCTATTTAGGAGAAGCAGCTACTGGATCTTCCCAATTTAAAGCGTCTCTTACTGCTTTCACCAGAGGGGTGACCAGAGCGAAATCAACCTCCCCGTAGGGATCTTCCCCTTCTGAGTCGCTGTCCAAGGGGCCAGCAGATGGGTGGCTTGGCTGAGAGGACTCCTATGTGTCCTGCACTTGTATCTCCATCACTGGTGAGCCTGCAGGCTCTGCAGGAGGATTGTGGATATTACTGGTCTCCATCTCTTTTAGAGACTCTTCAACCACCCTCTTGACAAGGGACTTAAGCTTATCCGTCCCCCCTCTTTCATCTGCAGCTTTGGTGTAACAGAGGTCACCAAAGGGATTTTCCCACCAGAGCTTGCAACCTGCACCCCCAGCAGATATGTTCAGCTGAGCAGCTGGAGTGAGCCATGGAAGGGTAGGCCTGGTCCCTGCTATGGTGCCTTGACCTAGAGGGTGCTTTGATCTGGAAAAGGAGCACGGTGAGGGGATTTTGATGAACCACTTCTTCTGTGTGAGCTCTGGTGTCGATCAGACCTAGAAGAGCTGATACGAAGCAAGAGAAGAGACATAGAGACCACAAAGGTTAGGAAGAAAAGTAATAACACCTATACTGTTCCGCTTCCCCCCTCCTAGCAGGTCAAATCCCAGAGAGACCCCCCACAATGTACCTGCTGCGGGAGGGCTGGCCACAGACAGGCGGTGACGCATCTCTATTTCCAGGTGTCTAAATCGGAGCTGCAAGAGAAGTGACAACACAAGCCTCCCCCCTGAGAGCATCACCCCCGTTTTAGCACTCCCCTACCTTATAACCAGCAGATCTGTGCTTGAGGAAGTCGCTGCTGAAGTCCGCAATCATTCCCGAGGACTGCAGGCTTCCTTCCTGTTTAAATTTGGTGCCTGGATGATGTCACCGCAGTGCTAACTGTGGGGCTAGTGCACATGCACGACCACCACCATTTTGGCAGAATCATGCATGTGCGATCCAAGCCTCACTTTCATCCTGACCCAGCACCTGTGCAGTCCAGCCAAGGGGATGAACCAAGAAGCGGACAGCAGCTGGAATACAGAGAAGAACCAGCCGCCATGTCTGTCAGCCACGGACCACCAGGGACACAGGGAAGACACAGTACACAAAACACAATCGGCGCACAATACAAAAACTGCTGCCATGGAGAAGATATTTCTCACCATTCCTGCTACGATTATCACCAAAGTAATCTGCCCATGCCGTTCTGGGGTGATAGGCCCTTCTAGTAGCTAGGCTTTATGGCTGTCGTGCAGCATGCCCGCCAATGGCTTGGCTTCTGCCTTCTTCAGCGCCTCTTCCACTTGCCCCCTCCATACCCCGCTAGTAGCTAGGGATTATAGGAAAATGCGGCTTTTACTCTCCTGAGTCGCAGCTCGGCCGGTCCTGATCGCAGCAGGGGATTCTTCGGGTCGGAGGACCATGCACTCGGCCCTTCAGAGGAGGACAAAAAAGGAACACGGCTGCTGGCTCAAGGCAAAGGGTTATGGGAGAGGAGTCCTATAGGGTAGTAGAGGTGGGGCTAAACCCACACGTAAGCTGCCATGGAGTCTGTCAGGAAATTAGTGACTAAAATGAAACAAAATAAACTGAAAAATAAAAGAAAAAAAAGCATTTTAACTAAAATTGCATTAACTGGTACATTATCATAGTTGGTAAGTATCTATTTCTAGATGAATATGCTGCTGGGTGTTTTTCTTTTTGTCCTAGAAAACTTTGAAGATGAAACAAGAAAAGTGCATGTTGTGCCTGGAGGCATAAGGATAGCCATCATATTCAGATGACACAACTGAGCATTTAGTGCTACAGTAACAACATAAAAAGGTTTTCTAGCTTAAGGAACACTTTCTTTATAGCTGCATACAATTGTCGACACCATAAGATACCATCTGGTGCTCAGTGACATTTTACAGCCTATTTAATTATATAAGCTGCACAGACGCCCCAGCGCCAGTATGGTTTCAAAGCAGAAACAGCTTGACAAATACTTCACAAGATTTACTGTAAGTATATTTGTCACTTGCATTCATTTCAGCATAATTTGCAGGACCTCCAATTACATTTATATGGGTCACTATTTGGCGCTAACAGGTATGTTCTTTATTTCCAGAAGTGTTTTAATATCTGACAGGTTTTTGCAATGTCATATTTATTTCTTATTTTTAAAAAGAAAGGCTTAGTGAATTATAACTGAAAGGGATAGCAGGGGGTATGTGTGCAGTATTAAAGTAAAATTAAACTGTCACCAAGGAGTATTTGTAGAGCATTGTGAGTAAATTTCAATACCTTTTTTTTTTTTAAACAGTGTTCCCTTTACTTTGTTCATGTTTCTCTTCCTGTACTGTGCACATTCCGCAGACTCTGTATCTGCTTTGTATTTGTGTAGCTTTGTATTTGCTAGTTGTGTCATGCTCCTGTGACACATGTCTTAATGTGATGATGTGATGACTACAGGGGAACATCCCAGTGCACTGTGTTTTTGCATGACTGCCTGTAATCCAAGTGAAGAAAACTTGGGAAAGGGTCACAATGTCACAGATTAACAGAGGATAAATGTTGTCATCCTTACAAAGAAAGTCCCTGTGGACAAACCCTGCTAGATGTCGTTTCACTGAGAGCAGAACATTAACAAAACAAATAACATTTTGTCATCAAAAGGAACATTTCCAACAATATATTTGGTTTACCAATATCTAAGTCCGAACATGTAGTGGCTGCATTCATTTTCTTTTTAAGGCATTTCCCTTTATTTTGACCTAATTTTCCTGCTAATAACACACTTCCTGTTCTTGGGTGGTGACACTCATAGACTTCACTGTATCTATGGGAGAGCAATGGTAGTCATCCTAGGACAGGACTGCACATACTGTATAGCATACCTTGCAATGAAATTAGCAGTTTACAAAAGACAGCTTGGGAGGGCTGGCCTTTTAAGGATACCACCCTTTGAATACTAGGGCTGATTAAGATCAAGCTCAGACTTCCGGTTCCGGCGCCGCATGGAGTAGAGGGTCTCCAGCACAGCTCCCGCTCCCGGTCCTGATTTTGGCTTAGTAAACCTGCCCAGACCTTCCAATTCATCTCCCTGGATTCAGGATAGAACAGAAGTGACATCCTCCACCCGCTTCGATGGATCGTTTCGTGGAAAAAGTCGGCCCGCGAGTTCCGCCAGGTACACCGCAAATTGAGTCCGGGGATGCGGCCTTGCTCCCCGGCGAAACGAACGAAGCCGCGCTCTCCCACGGCGGAACGATTGTTATCAGCACGAATGAAGACGCTCTTTCCCGTGGCGGATCGTTCGCTACTAGCATGGAGGTTTCTGTGGCCTCTCCCTCGCCTGGCTCCAGGGATACAGAAGACTACAAGAAGATTGCACAGGCTGTGGCAGCAATATTAGCCCCTACTATAACAGCTACAGTAGAGCAGGCTGTCAATGCAGGAATGCTCCTGATCAAAAAGGAGCTGGGAGAGCACGCCTCACGGCCTAATGAAGCTGAGCATAGGATCTCCAATATTGAGGACGAGCTTTACCAGGTACAAGCCACGGAACAGGCACAGGACAAGACAAATCAGTACGTTATACAAAAATTGGAGGAATTGGAAAACAGATCCAGGAGGAGCAACTTGAGGTTCGTAGGGGTACCCGAATCTCTCCAAGCCTCCGCCATCTTGGACTTCTGCGCCAGCCGCATCCCTGAAGCCCTTGGAATGCAGAGACCATGCACGGTAGAAAGAGCGCATCGTTTGGGGGCCTTTTCAGCTGAAAAAAGTCCCCCCGCACAATTATTGCAAAGTATCTAAACTATGCTGACAAAGCGGATATTCTACACAAGTACAGACAAGGAAAATCCTTACAAATCGACGGAGTCAAAATCTTGATATTCGCCGACTACTCAGTAGAGGTCTCCAAAAAGAGAAAAGCTTTTCAACACATTTGCTCGGCTCTTTACCAGCGCCAGATAAAGTTTACCTTAGCCTTCCCGGCAATCCTGCGGCTCAAGTCATTGAATGGAGAACAGCTTTCCTTTCAGGACCCCAAAGAAGCTGAAAAATATTTGTGTTCTCTTCAACCTGACGCTTGTATCAACCCCGCTTCCAAAGCCTCTTAGTTACCTAGATCACTGGAACAAAGGAGCCCCGCAAGGACTCTCCAAAACGCCTCAAACCCTCCGGCTCTGTTTCCTCAAGTCTCCCCAGCTGACTTACCTTACTGATCCGTCCTGGCTGAAGCTTTGGCATGATAAACTCCGGTCCCGCACCGGTTTTTGACATCTCAATTACTTTTTCTAAACTACCCCCCCTGGGGAGCCCTGGGTAGTACCTCGTCCTCATTGCTGTTTTCAAGGTTTCTTGCTTTGATTTCTTTGCGATCCTTGTTATTAACAAATGTTTATATTGTTGAAGTTATAACAGGTTACTCTTCCTTTTTCCAACATGGGTATCACCCCCCCCCCGTCAGCTCTCCACCAAAATCTACCCCCCCTCTTCACCACTGGTACTCCACATCATTGGTCTGGGCCCATGGCACTGCTGAATCTAGCATGTGACCGCAGTTTGGTAGCTGTCCTCTCTCTCTGCGATCCCATGTGGAAAAAAGCGAAGTCTCTTTTCTCTATTGAATGTTTATATCTGCACCTGATTATTATCACCTTCTCAGCAACCTTTTACCTCTTTTACCCACTCCCTCCCGTCACCCCCTGCAACTACTTCACGTATCCTGCGACACTCACTCACACACTGGATGTTTAGTATCACGACACCCTCTCTAGTGATTAACTCTCTTTCTATAGACTTAACAACCCATCACATCCCACTACGTTTAAAACCTCCATGAAAATCACATCATGGAATGTTAAGGGACTCAGGTCTCCCATTAAGCGACTCAAGGTGTTAAGACACCTCAAGCGGCTGAAAACTGATATCGCCCTATTACAGGAAACACATTTGCCAAAATCAGACTTTCACAGGCTTCAAAAACTTTGGGTGGGCTTGGTAATTGGCTCAGAGGCGGTGGGCCGCAAAGCAGGAGTTATCATTCTAATCCACAAAAATCTCCCATGCCGAGTCCTGACAACTACAACTGACGACCATGGTCGCTGTGTTACAGCCCATATTTGCCTAGGAGATAAGGAAATTCTGATTACAAACATTTATGCTCCCAACAATCCGGGGTCTTCCTTCTTTAGTTCCCTTGCTTCCAACCTATTGAAGTCGCCCCACATCCCCCATTTGGTGGGGGACGATTTCAACTCCGTCATGAATTCCGACGATGACAGGTCACACCCTAAACACATTCCAGCAACCCACTCCAGGCTGAAGCACTCTCCTTTGGCTGACACCATGGATTCAATCCATATGACAGACATGTGGCGACTGTTCCATCCACTAGATAGGGAATATACCTTTTACTCTAACCCCCACAGGGTATTTACAAGAATTGATTATATTTTCTGCTCGAGTGACCTAATCCCTCTTGTGACTGACTCCACAATCCACGAAATAGCGATTTCGGACCATGCCCCTATTGCAATCACGTTCAATGACTCACTATCCCAGCCAAATCTCCGCCTATGGTGTTTCCCCTCCTATCTCCATGACAACACCGAATTCCAGTCCTATATTGCCACTGCTTGGGAGGAATTCTCCTCTACAAACTCCATACACATGGACAATCCACATCTCTTCTGGGACACAGGGAAAGCCTTCTTAGGAGGGAAGATCATAAGTTATGCTTCCACCTTTAAGAAAAACTAAATTTCCAAATTTAAAAAGGCAAGTTCTCACCTAAAGCTGGCACCGAGAGCTCTGTCCTCCTGCGACTCTCCCCCTAACAGGCGGGAGTGGCAGGAGGCTAAGGCTGAATTTGATTCATGGGCGGATATTCTAGAGCGGTCCAAACGCTCCCGGATGGAAGCCTCCCTTTATAGATTTGGAAACAAATCAGGAAAACTCCTTGCCAGATTAGCCAAAGGTCCCATGTCACCCACTCATATAACCTCCTTGCTAGACCCTCTAGGGACAATAAAGAACACTCCTCCGGAAATCAGTCAAATCATGCAAAACTTCTACTCGTCTTTATATGCCCCTGAACAGATTGATTATGCCCTAGCAAACAAGTTCCTTGAAAACCTGACCCTACCACAAATCACCTCATCCCAATTAGAATACCTGAACAGTCCCATCTCCACTTCAGATGTCACTATGGCCATTCGCCAACTTAACCCGAACAAAGCCCCGGGTCCAGATGGCTTCACAGGGGAATTTTACAAATCCCTGCAAACAACTTTAATACCCACCCTAGTCAAAGTTTTCAATAAGATTTGGGAAGGAAGGCCTTATTTGCCCTCAGGCAACCAAGCTATAATTAAGCTCCTATCTAAAAAAGGCAAGGACTCTCTCGAGCCGGGTCGTTACAGACCCATATCTTTACTTAACCTAGACGTCAAGATCCTTTCTAAAATTGTCGCCAACAGGCTGGCGTCAATCCTACCGGACCTGATTCACAGTGCACAATCTGGTTTAGTGAAGCGGAGAACCGCCTGCCTAAATATTTGCAAAGTGCTAATGGTCCTTGAGCATGCCAGGATCCACCCTGGGGGGGGGGGGACTATGCCATCATCACCCTGGACGTGGAGAAGGCTTTTGATAATGTCAATTTTGAATGGTTATCTCTCGTGCTGAAAAAGATGAACTTCTCTGGTCAATTCTGTCATCTGGTCTCCTCCATGTATACCTCTCCGACGGCCAGGTTGGTGGTGGCTGGTCTCCTCTTGAGGGAATTTAGGCTGCATAAGGGTACCAGACAGGGGTGTCCTTTATCCCCTCTTCTCTTCAATCTAGCGCTTGAACCCCTGTCCAGACTGTTGAACACATCTGCCCCTCTCCATGGTATCCAAGTAGGAACACAGGAATTGAGGTTGGCCCTGTTCGCCGACGATGTCCTTATATTTTCCAGCAAACCCTCGGTAGATATGAATACCATCAAATCCATTTTCGATGATTTTAGGCTATGTTCAGGTTTGAAGATAAATTACAGCAAAAGTGAAATACTTCCCTTGGACATATCCCCCCCTCCTTCATGGACCAAACACTCTGTCGCCAAATCCCATATTACATATCTGGGGATAAAAATAGGAAAGCTACCCTCTTCTATCTACACTCTAAACTACCCTCCTCTAATTCATAAGATGACTACAGAACTTGAGAATTGGATGGATCTGCATCTTTCACTCCAGGGGAGGTGCCACCTATTTAAAATGGTCAGCTTTGCGCGGCTGCTCTATCCTTTACAAACTATCCCACTCCTACTTAAGCATAAAGATATCCAAACCCTAAACTCGGCCATTTCCAAATTCATATGGAAACGCAAAAGACCGCGCATCGCCATCTCCAAGCTGCACCTTCCCAGGAGAGAGGGAGGTATTGGTTTGCCAAATATTAGACTATACAATTTAGCCTGTTTGATGAGAGTGGGCCTGGACTGGATCTCCAAGTCATCTCGTTGTTCAAACTTCTCTCTCGAATCCTCAATGGCGCACCCCTACTCGTTGGCAGCCTTACTCCACTCACAATGGAAACAACTTCTACCCAGACTTCAACACAACCTTCTACTGAGGGATACATCTATAGCATGGAGGGAAATACGCAGGCTGTTAAAACTGCCTTTCAACATCTCGAGATCACTCCCAATCCAAGGAAACCCTTCTTTTCTTCCGGGCCTGGCCCAATACCCTTATTCGGTATGGCAAGGAAATGGGCTAACAAACTTTGCTTCCCTCTGCGATCTGGACACGGGAAAACCACTGCCCTTCAAAACGGTGACTCAACAATACTCTCTTCCTCCCTCCCATCTGTTCTATTACTGGCAATGTACTAACTTCATCATCACATCTAACAGGGACGGACCAAAGAGATTCCAACCTTCAATTATGGATGACCTCCTTCTATCAAATACCTTTAGTATTTCAGACATCTACAAGCCCCTACTTGACAAATCAATCCCCACTCTTTCCTCAACCTCCTCTGCCAACTGGAGCAAGGACTTCCATGATCCCGACCTAATGCACAAAATTCTGTTGGGATACAGCTCCTGAAACTGGTACCATGCGAATACTGGAGGGAGACACAAATGAAAATTATTCATAGAGCACATATCCCCTTCCTCAAGGCCAAGAACTCTCCACAGTCCATGTATTGCCCACACTGCAAACAAGAGAAACCTTCCCTAACACACCGCTTCTGGTCCTGCTCGGTCATATCCTCTTTCTGGGACAACATCATAGCATTTATCCGAGAACTTACCCAGCTGCGCATTCCCAAAGACCCCCTTCTCCTGATATTTGGCCATTGGGACAAACAACTATTGCTGTGGTCAGAGGACAACATCCGCTCCCACAAAGACTGGACTCGCCTTTGCCTCTTTGCGGCCCGCAGGGTCATTCTTAAAAACTGGCTTTCAGCGACCTGTCTAACCACCTCACAAGTCAAACTGGAACTATCATCCCAAATGCATAAGGAAAAAATCCTAACAGATTTTAACTGCCTCACAGCTAAAGACCGTTTCCTATTACATTGGAGTACTTTCTTCATTGCCACCTATCCCTCTGGGAATTTAGATTCCCTCGACAACTCCTTCACCTACTTTCACTACTAGCACTCCAGTCCCCGCCCGGAAGATGTCCACTGAAGCTTGCTCAACATCTCCATCTCCTATACATAACCGGACGAGGACTAATCGAGAAGTTAATCACTATGGCCGTACATGTTGCAAATCCAGTATTCTACCTTTTCACATTTTCTTCCCTTCTCATCGCCATCAATCCACCTTCTCAAGACCTTGGTGTTGCAGGAATCCCCCCCCTCCCCATTATAGGTATGAGTCTAGATTATATTCTTTTACACCGGTACAGATTAAGATCCATCCATTTCTTATAATTGTTTGTACATTGATATACTTTTACTTTGCTCCATTACCTTTGTACATTGTTATACTTTTACTTTACTCCATTACCTATGCTCTCTGTATTAAAATGTTATTACGGGAGTGCGCATGTGCGTGAGCTCCGTGATGGACGTGTAATTCAGAGCTCCGCACCACCGCCCGCCCGGGGACCCGATCGCTCACCCATACAGAGGATTGAAGGTCCTCTCTCAACAGAGCCCGCTTTCCCCCAGCTCCACTCATTTCGGGAGGACATCTCCAGTCCGTCGGGGACCAGCGGAGACTGTGCTCCGGAGCCTGACAGGGAGAGAAGGGAGCACCAAGATGGCCGCGGCCTGAGGCAAGACTCGGACCGTCCACAACCCTTATGATCCTCCAGAGGTCCCCAAAAGTACTGGAGTACCTCCCCGGACCACCCAGGAGATCTGTTCAGAGGTGAGGTCCCCTTCAATATACACCATCTGTTCCGAATAGTGGATCTTCACACTTTTGGGTGGACCAAGATGGCCGCCGCTTAGGCCTAAAGCATGTTCACAGTCATATAGAGAACTGCAGCACTTCCTTAAGAGCCTGGGGCTCTCACCTAGCACTCTAGAGACTACACCAAGACTGTTTTTTACGTCCCTGAAGGCTTCTCTATTATTTGGGGTTTTTTTATAATATATTGCCCAGCACTGAGAAACGGTTCTGAGGCACTTCCACCTATTCTAACAATTCCTATCTCCTAATCCACCACAGCTCATAATTCCCTTTTTGGGGATTATAAAGTCAGGTCACAGAAAGACGCCCCTTCATGTCTGGGCCTTCGGCCAAAAAGGACCTCAGCCAGCTCTTTGATTCAGTTCCCACGCAAGGGCTCCCGGGATCAACTAAGACCCCAGTAATGGATTTGGGAGGCCGGGAGAGCCCCTACATAGAGGGTCACCTACCAGAAACGCCAGGACCCTCAGGCCGTGGAGATTCAAGACCGGTAATATCCCCGGCACTATTGAACTTCACTCCCGGGATGAAAGGAGGTCACCCCCAACCCCCTCACCCACCTCCACTGAGTCATTGCTGGGGCGGTTTCAGGGGGAACTTTCCTCCCCTCAGTTGATTCCAAATAGTCCGATATCTATTCCTCCTAATCCACCTAACCAAGATCTATCCCTACAGGTAGAAGATCTCTACCACAAATTCTCTGCTCTTCTGGAAAGAGGATTAGCAAACACAATTTCCACCATAACAGGGGAGATCAAATCGGACTTCCAAATGTTCGGAAATAGGATTGAGGCAATTGAGAATAAGCTTGAATCCGCAGCTGCAACCTCCAATCAGAACTTGGATCTAATAATCTCCTTACAAGACCAACTGGGCACGGCCCTCTCAAGAATCGATGATCTAGAAAATAGATCGAGACGATATAACTTTAGGGTGAGAGGTCTACCGGAAGAGGTCAAGGACATCCCAGAAGCAATCCGGAATCTGATTTCCAACTTACTACCTGAAACGCCAAAACATTGTCTGGAGCTGGATAGGGCCCACAGAGCCTTAGGACCCCCTCCGAAAGATGGTACCCCGAGAGAAATAATCGTCAAACCTCACTTCTACAATATAAAAGAAGGGATCATGAGACAGTCGCGGAGTGCTGACCAGATTCTATGCATGGGCCACAAGGTACAAATTTTTGCCGACCTTGCTCCCTCCACCATCCAAAAGAGGAGAGCTATTAAACCTCTCCTGACAGTACTAACAGAGAAGGAAATAAAATACAAATGGTAATTTCCGTTTGCAGTCAAATTCTCCCTCAGGGGAAGGGAATATGCCTTTTCCTCCCTACAAGAGGGAGAGAAACTATTTCTTCAACTTAATCTGATCAGTCAAGAATCCGGTATGGACACCTCTAACAACATCGGGTCTTCCAAGAGACAGTCACCAACCAGCCCCAGGACCCCCTTATGGAAAAAAGCCAAGCCTAAACGGGCTAAATAAAATGGGCCTCCTTGATCAGTCCATTTAACATGGTCCAATAGGACTTCACTCTCCTTTTTTATTCCCTTTTTTTTTGGGCCCTGAGGAAGGACTTCGTTTACGTCCCCTTTTGGTTTCTCACTACCCAGCTGAGCCCCACTGTTGCTTCTAACTAGTCAAGACAAGGTCGAACTCTGCAAGTCAGTTCCTCACAATCCTGGCATTGCGGTCTATTCAGCAAAAAGTTGTACAGGAAGTCATCGTCCTTAGTTGGTTCCCCCCGGGGAAGTTTTCCTATCCTTTCATTGTGCTTCCTCTCTTTCTGATTCCGATCAGGACTACAATACAGCTGGTCTTCCCTTTTTTTACTCCTCCCCAGTAATAGGGGAGAACACCACAATGCTCCTTCCCGTTGCTGATTCCACGAGCACGTACATTGAGACTTAAGCACCTGAGTGGACTCTTTCCTTTTGGGAAGTGTTTAGGGAATTAGGGTCCACATGATGCCTCTCTTCTTCCTCATGTAGCATCCCCCCCCCCCCCCGGTATTTGGGGGGGGGGGGAGATCACTCGTTTTTGGTCTCACAGTTTAGTATGGATTAAGGTTAATGCAATTATTTCTTTTGTTATTCTGAGGGTCTCGGGGTGGGCGATGGACCACTTGCGCCTCCGCCCCTCTCTCTCTGTCCTTATAAGACAGACTGGAGATGGGCAGCCTGGCCCCAACAGCCAGACATTTTGAGTTGTACTGAAGGGTACCCAAGGGGCTCGATATTTTACTCCCCCCTTGGCCCTTATAAGGAGAAAATGGCCCTTTTCAGGGCTCTTGAACGAGCAAACAGGGCTTACAAGGTATATTTCTCAGCTAATGTTTCTTTCATTCTTCTCCTCTGCTCTCCTTTTTCTCTCCTCCGATCTTTCTAGGGTGGTTGTTGCTCAACATACGGTCCTCCGATGTCCTCAAGGCTACCTGTTATGTACGTGCACCCGGGAGTGGGTAAGTGCTTACATTACCAATATGTTAAGTTACCCTTGTAGCGATGGCTGACCCACCCTGTTGCCCTTTAAGGGTCGCCACACACAACGTCCAAGGACTTAACTCCCCCATAAAACATAAAAAAATTGGAGATCATTTCAAATCTTTAAAACTAGACATAATATTGCTGCAGGAAACTCACTTCCCCTCCAGTTATAAACCAAAATGTTTTCACTCTCACTTCCCTCAATTTTATTTGGCCAGCGGCGAAAATAAAACAAAGGGAGTAGCGATACTCTTCTCGAAACATTGTAACTTCAAATGCACGACAGAAGTGAAGGATCCGGAAGGCAGGTATATTTTAGTTAAGGGTACTGTGGAGGATAAAGTAATATCCTTAATCTCATACTATGCTCCAAACAAAGGTCAACTTAAATTTTTTCAGAGAATGTTAGACGTTCTTGCCCCCTTGGTGGAGGGAACTTTCATTCTGGGGGGAGATTCAAATGTCGCCTTTGACCAAACATTAGATAAATCCAGACCACTAGGGAGTCAACTCCTCCACCCCTCCAGAGAAAGTCTAAGGATAGCCAAACTCTTACACTCTCATAACTTAATGGATGTCTGGAGGGACAAGCATCCCTCTAAAAGGAACTTTACACACTTCTCTAGCCCACACAATTCGTACTCTAGGATAGACTACCTCTTAACTCCTAGCTACATTCTACCTTCCACCCTTGACGCCCATATTCATGATACGGTTCTGTCGGACCATTCCTTAGTGGTGATGCAGCTGCTGCTTAGATCTAAATTCTTCCCCAAACCGCACTGGAGACTTAATGAGTCTCTGTTATCGGACCCAGTTATAAATTCTGAAATCGATAAAAACCTCCAGGAATTCTTTGCTCTTAACATTTCGGACAACTCTTCACCAGAAATGGTCTGGGCAGCCCATAAGGCCTTTATTAGAGGCAAACTAATTCAGATAGCTTCCCGGATAAAATGGGAAAGAGGACTGACAGTGTTAAAACTAGAGAAGACATTTACAGCACTTAAAACAGAGCATAAGTCTAACCCCTCCAGTCTGCTCCTGGATAAACTGAACAAGGCTAAATTAGAGCTTAATTTAGCTCTTACTACTAGGGCGGAGAAGGCTATCCGTTGGTCTAAAAATAAATTCTACACTCAGGATAACAAAATGAGCTCGCTCCTAGCCAGGAAACTCTCCCCTAGGAATAGACATCTCAGGTTTCCTAAAATTAGGGTAGAAGGTAATCCTCCCTCTGCTAACCCCAACACAGTGTTAGGGGCCTTCCAAAGATATTAGGAGGACCTTTACAGTCCTAGGTTGGACGAAAATGTAGAACATATAAAGAAGTTTCTTGAGGACGTATCTCTGCCCTCTCTTTCGGCCCAACATAGAAATTTAATGGAAAAGGCAATCTCAGAAGAGGAGCTGGCAGAGGTTATTAAAAATTTAAAACCTGGGTCTGCCCCTGGGCCAGACGGGTTCTCAGGCCCCTATTATAAAACATTCTCCAAAACTCTAGCTCCTCATATGTTAAGATTTTTTAATTCCAAAATGAAAGGGGACACCTTTGAGAAACAATTAAACACGGCGTATATCACGGTAATCCCCAAACCTGATAAAAATCCAGAGGACGTTGATAACTACCGCCCGATATCACTTATAAACAATGACTTAAAAATCCTGACCAAGATCCTGGCAAACAGGCTTGCCACTTTTATCAATCAATATATCAACAGAGACCAGGTACGGTTCATCCCGACACGTCAAGGCCCAGACCAGATTAGAAGGGCAATTAATATAGTTTCCATTCTTCAAACAAACTGGCCAGGAGGTCCAGCCCAAAAGGGAATGCTTCTATCACTGGATTTACGCAAAGCGTTTGATTCAGTCTCATGGCCCTACCTGTTCTCCTTACTGAAACGCTGGGGTTTTGGTGAAAGATTCCGGGGTCTGATTGGAGCCCTTTATACCTCCCCACAAGCTATGATCAAGATGCAGGGCTTCTACTCAAATCCATTC
>BLSH010038205.1:227125-242430 GCA_018402905.1 Glandirana rugosa
AGTATGGTAAGGGGGTATACAAATAAGAATAAAGCAAAACCCCAACGGGGGACAAAGGGTGTGAATAAGATAGAATGAGATGGAGACAACACCCCAGGAGATAGGTTGATCTGGTATAAAAAAGTTTAAAGGAATATGTTGGGGATGAATTTATCCAAAGGAATATAATCCCGTCTAATAATAATTGGTTGAAGAAGGTTTTGTAATCACTACCCCCACGACAAAAAAAAGGTTAATTCACTTTAACGAAAAGAACGTATCTTGTCATTATTTGATTAGACACAAAAAAAAAAAAAAAACGACGAAACCACCGAAAGAATAGTCAGGGTCATATGTATAAAGTGTCCGTGCGATCGTTCGGGTTCCGTCCGGACCCGGACCCGGACTTTGTCCCGAAGTTCGGACGGACCAGCAGAACCCGAACTTCCAGAGGTTCGCTCAACTCTAGTACTCGATGCTATAGCCCAGGTCACGACAGTCATTGTGGAGAAGAAGATGGAAATATGTATACTGGGACTGATAAGAAAGCCACCAAAGCAGCAAAAAAAAAAAAAAAACACAGATTAGTTTATTACTGTTCTATGCAAGAAAAGCAATTTCACTTAATTGGAAAAAAAACAGCACCCCCATCACTAATGTTTTGGAAGAAGTTGGTTAATAATAATCTGCCCTAATATAAGGAAACCTATTTAAGTAGGGGTTGTATAAGGAAATTTGAAAAAATATGGTCTAGTTGGATAGAGGACCCCACAACAGAGGTAGAGTAAGATAGAATAAGTGTGGGAAACAGGGGGCAACCCCAAAACGAAATAAGAATAAACATATGGGGGAATGGTATGAGGCGATCCGGGTTAGGACATGTTTGATATAGCAGGGCAAGCAAGTACACCATTGGAATGGGAATGGGTGGGGGGGGGGGGTCAGCAGGATGCTTTTATTGATACAGTGTTTTCTGTTTTTTTATTTATATATTGAAGGCTCCTGTGGGAGTAAAAAACTCTCCAGTATCTTCCAGACTATAGAAGTTAAACTAACAAGTCTTTATTTACTTTGACTTTGATCCCTTTTTAAATATGGACACCACATTGGCCCTTAGCCAATCCAGTGGACCATTCCAGTCATTAACGAGTAATTAGAATTAAGAAATTAGAAAAAATGGCTTTGAAATGACAGAGCTCATTTTTTTTGTATCCGTGGGTGGATGCCATCTGGTCCAGGTGCTTTAGCTACCTTTATTCTGTCTAAATATTTCTGGACCATATCAAAGTATTTAATAGATATGCCTTCTCTTTGTCCCCAGTCACCCACTCTAGATTATTTTGTAAAGGGCCTACATGCTCAGACCTGACCTTTTTACAATTAATATATTTGAAGAATTTTTGGGGGTTTGTCCTACTATCTTTTACAATCTGTCGTTCGTTTTAAATTTTTGCGTCCTTGATTTCCTTTTTACATATTCTGTTATATTCTTTGTAACATGTAAACAATGATAGTGTTCCTTCATTGTTATATTTTTAAAAGCTATTTTCTTATTATTTATATTTTTTAACTTTGGCTGTGAGCCACATAGGTTTTATTTTTTAGCCTTTTAAACTCAGTTCAGGAAAAGGTAGAGTTTGGTGGTCAAGTTGAATGAAGATCCCTGGGAGCGAGGATATTTTCCTGAAGTAAAGGATAACTTAAAAGATAAGTTCACTTTATCAAAAAAAAAAAATAATAAATGCACATTCTTTTGCAGGTAAAAAAAGATATTTATTTGTTATGTTTTTTGTTAGGGACCTAAATATGTGTTTAAAGCGGAGTTCCACCCAAAAGTGGAACTTCCGCTTTAAGTCCTCCTCCCCAGCTCCAGATGCTGAAACGGAGCTTTTGGGGAGGAGGGGGGGTGGGGATACCCTATTTTTAGGGGTACTTCCGCCCCGGTCACCTTAGGCGATCGGAAGTGGAAGGACTCCTTCCCCCTCCCTCCCGAAGTCTTCTGGGACACAGGACAGGTCCTAGAAGACTTCGGGACCAATCACAATGTGCAGCGCCGCTCGCGCATGCGCAGTGTGCACCCGGCCGTGAAGCCGCGGCCGGGTGCCCACAGTAGCAATGCCGGCACCGCGGAGGGGAGGGGGAGAGGAGCGAGGCTCCGTGCGGCTCCATCGCTGGACCGGGAGACAGGTAAGTGTCGGTTTATTAAAAGTCAGCAGCTACACTTTTTGTAGCTGCTGACTTTTAATAAACCTAAGGAAAGGGTGGAACTCCGCTTTAATATGTAACAACATGTTACAAAAGTTAAACTTAACCTTTAAGGAAGTGGTGCTAAAATCTAATAAGGTCCTTTTACACAGGTCATATCTGGTCCATTCAGAAGGAGATCTGTGAACAGGTCCTCTGCTGAATTGGAGCAGAATGAGATGGATATCACAACAAAGTCATCCATGCCCATTCAGCTTTTTTTCTACATTTGACTGTGAACCTTTACAGACTCATGTTTGATCTATGGGCAGCAAGAGGGAAATGGGCTTGCATCTCTTTACATCAGGCTATCTCATATCCATGACATTTAGATCCAGAAAAATCAAAGGAAGCAGCTCTTTTTCACTTTTTTTCTGAACCCAGATGTACTTGCCCCAAGACTTACACGGAGCTACCAATCAGGTTCCCTTGAAAAACTTACAAGCATATGAGGTGGTATCTATTCCCTGCCCTGCTACATTTCTTCCTTCCTATTCTCCCATTCGCTTCCATGGCTGTTCTGAAGCAGGCGCACACAATCATATCTGGCAAAGTTGTCTGATAGTTCAAGCTTTTTGGCCCCAAATTTTCCATATACTCACCATTATGTTTAACCACTTCAGCCCCAGAAGGATTTCCCAGTTTAGGACCAGAGCACTTTTTCCGATTCAGCACTGCGTCACTTTAACTGACAATTGCGCGGTCATGCAACGTTGTACCCAAACGAAATTTGCATCCTTTTTTTCCCACAAATAGAACTTTCTTTTGGTGGTATTTGATCACTTCTGCGTCATTTCTGATTACCGCTATAAACAAAAGAAGAGCGACAATTTTGCAAAAAAACTTTGCCGCGTTTACGTTTTGTGAGCATTCATTTATGTTTTTTTTTTAAATTATTGTTTTATATTTTACTAGTAATGGCGGCGATCTGCGATTTTTATTGGGACTGTGATATTGCAGCAGACACGTCGGACCATTTTGACACTTTTTTGGGACCATTGGCATTTATACATCGATCAGTGCTATGAAAATGCATTGATTACTGCATAAATGTCACTGGCAGGGAAGGGGTTACCCTGCAGGAGGCGCTCTAAGGGGTTATCTGTGTCCCCTCAGTGTATTCTAACTGTATGGGGGCTGGGCTGGCTGGGGGAGGGGAGTGATCACGACTCCCATACACAGGGAGCCTGTGATTACATCCCTTCCCCCTCTGTGAGAACAGAGATCTGTGTTTACATACACAAACCCCTGTTCTGTCACTCCGGGGGGGTGATCACGGGTAACCGGCGGACATCAAGTCGGCCGTACCGGCTCCCTGCTCCCCCCCCCGGAACACAGTGAGCGTGTGAGTGCACCTCCAGTGGCGCACGCTCACAATACTTGTTCTTGCGGCCGCCGTCAGGTGATGGGCGTTTCGCGATAACGAGCCAAGTTGCCACCATCAAGCCATGGCGGGTTGTCGGCAACTGGTTAATTGTTTTTTAAGCATCAACCAGGCTGCAGCCCTTCTTAATAAGAAACCTTTGGAGGTAGCCACACCACTTTAAATTACTCTTGCAGGTCACAACTGCAGCAAAGCAAACCATTGCAAAGGCTTGGAAATCTCCCCTACTTAGTGTCCCCAAAACTAAACACAGATTTACCCATGCCCATACCCATGCCAATGTCGAGGCAGTCCTCATGGATAGGGTGAGTAAGTATGAATGTCTGTAGAAAGCATGAATGGACCACTATCTACAAGCTGACTTTGATGAGACACTATTATCCTCTTGACTTGCATGTCGGCACGCATCTCTGGAATTTCCCATTGGGACACCTTGTTTGCCCCTATCCTTGGGTTCCCCTCCCTTCCCCTGTCCTCCCCTGATATTTCCCCATCTTGTCCTTTATGGTTGGCCTTCCATCCCAAACCTAAGGGTCCAACCCCTGGGCCAATCGCCAATTCTCCTCCTAGACCTTTAGGGGTGCAGTATATGTATAACAAAATACTTTGTATGTGATCATTCTTATGTGATTCATTGGTACCATGTATGTTTTATTATATTTCATAATTGAATAAAAACTATTGTTTTACTATAATTTGTATGTTTCCTGAGTGCCGAGATAGTCCAAGCTTGCAATTCCCTGATTGGGACCCGATACTGGGGCAGGTCCAATCGCCCATCTTTCCACTTATTAATTCGGATGATGGCACTCAATTTATTTACACACTAGTCTTTTTGAGGTTCTCAATTTCCTATGTACAGTTTGTGTTATATTCGCTGTTCCTCATTCAATAAAATATTTGAACAAGAAAAACTGACAAGCTGACCGCAACCGAAAGCCTGTGGGAAAGCACCCTTCAACAGATAAATCTGATTGCAACCCCAGTATATGGCATATAGGCACAAATCTGTCTTAAAGCAATAGCATCAGAGAGCCTTTGAAGCAATAACTGTATTCCAAGTAATGTATAATTTACAAAAACTTGATTAATTCATGATGTAAATTTATATATGTATATTCAACAGGAAATTAGGCATGGATATTCCAAGGTATACTGTGTCAACAGTATCCCAAAAATGTCCCCTGTATCCCATCCAGTGACCTGTCTGCAAAAACATTGTTTTTCTATATCTGTTGTGGGAGATTAGCTCATGTGGACCACCATACCTGGGAAGAAGACAGCTTGTAGGCAAACTTTCTTAAAATCTGGCTGGTTGCCAGTTTTATTTGGTAAAGCTTGCAGGTCATAAAATAAACAAAAATAGCGAAAGGCAAAACATTGCCACCTGGCGCTAAACGAATGCAGACAGATTACCTCTGTATATGATGTTGGGATTGTCCTCAACACCTTCAAACAAACAAACGCAAACTTTTTTTCCTTTTGCAGTCCTTATAGCAACCAACAACTTGAGGTCATAGCTCTGTCAGTGTAAGCATACTGAGTCCCAGGGTGAGCTCCACTGAGATCTCTTCCTGATTATTTCAGGCAGCTGGAGAGGGATTTGGGTGAACCAGAAACTCCGGCCAGAACCAGTTCTGCCATGGTGGCTGTTTTCCAACCAGGTCGGACTCTCATCAGTCCACTCCAAGTGAACGCATGCAAGGAGACAAATATCGCCCGTCCACTATCGCACTTCGCATAACGTCACACTGCACATGCATCTTCCACTCATACTCATAGCTCATAATATTATTCAGCATAAGATGGTCTGGCACAGAACTTTACACGTACAGTGCAGTAAGATCAGATAGTAATTTTGCAGTCTGAATGCAATTGCATCCACAATAACAGTAGATCAAGCAAAGTAATATATAACTGATTCAAACTGCAATCTCAGTTGCACTGTAGTGCAGTAAGCTGGAACTTCAAATGTGCAGACTAAAGCCTCGTACACACGGGACGACGATCGTATACAACAGGTCGTATGAACGACCGTTGTATGTAAAATCGGTCGTCCGTATGTGCAATTAGAACAGGCCGAACATACGACGGTCGTACAAGGGGAGTTGTATGAGCAGACTACAAAACTTGGTCGTACCAACAAGCGCTCATACGACCGTTGTATCGTGTGTACAGAGCAGTTGGTACAACAAGTTGTATTGTGCAAAACATGCATGCTCCAAGTCAGGAACGGCCGGAAGTGTCCGTTCGTGTAAACCTAGGTTTCGATTTCACACTGCATATTCATTCATCTATTGGCAATTGAATCCAAATAGCGAAATGCAGCGCACATTAGCATCTTTTTCAATGGGATAATAATGAAGATGCATTGCTAGTGATACACGTTATGAATGTAATAAAAGACAGCTGTTCTGTAGTGATATTAATAGAATTTGCATTATTTTGAATGTCTTTTATTCTATTTAACATTTCCCCAACATTATAATCTCTGAAATATAAGAATTCCTTTAATTGAACTTGTTTGTGGTCCCTTGCTATTTGTTCTAACTTTTCTTTTTAATGTAACTTCCTTCAATGGGGGTATTGCCCATAATCCCCAGACCATGGTTGTTGGGGGCCGTGGGGATAAAACTGCCACTGACCGGCCTGTTGGTGTGGTGGTTGGGTTGGGTGGTGAGATGGGGTAGGTGGTGGAGGTGGAGGCACATCTTCATGGAGGCTCATGTGTAGGGTAAGGAGCCCCATCGCCCACTTAAAAAGGACCTGGCTCATGAGCTCCTCGGCTTTGATTTTTTGAAAAGCCTCCATCTTTTTCAGCTTTGCTGCTGAGTAAGCAGCAGAGGACTCCTCCTGCTCTGGCTCTTTTTGCAGGACATGGGTTGCCTGCTGGAAGAAGGAGGAAGCAGCTTCATCAACATTATGAGTCTTCCTCTTTCTTTTCCTCCCAACCTCAAGTGGAGGAATTTGGGACTGGCATGGTTGGGATGGTTGGGACAAGCCAGCTGCCTCCTCCTCAGTTGACACTTTCCTGGGTATAAAAAAGTAACATTATTAGAATATGTTTGTTTGTGTGGGTGATGAATCCAAACAAATTTACATTTCATGACTGTTGCTTATTGAATAATTAGAAATAACAAACACTAGCATTCTGGCACCAGAATTTTGATTTATCCTTAAAATGATTTTAGGCCACAACTGGGATTGGATCTAGAAACAAATGTGTTAAGGCTCAAATGTTTGGACAATAATGTTTAGTTCTTATCATTATATATATATATTGTATTTTATCTTTACAATATGTTCACCAACACTATACCTGGGTCAAGACGGCCTCCTCATCTTCATCCTCAGGTCTAGGAGCCATGACCTCACCAGAAGTAGAGGGAAGGGTGGAAATGGATGGCCTAACTTCAGATACATGCTGTAGAAACTGCAGGCTGTGAAAGTACCACAGCTTGGGTACGTATACCGCAGATGTTGCAACTCTGGACCTTTTGGAATCCTGGCCTTCTTCACCTCCCTCCCAAAGGTCTTCCTAAGGTTTGCGATTTTGGTCCTCACATATTTTGTGGTTGCCTCAGGATTGATCTGCTTACACAGCTCACCAGTTGGTTTAGAGCTGCCAGCTTGTGGGCCCTATTAAAATACTCCCTCAAGTGGACATTCCACAGGCAGGGTAGCTGTCTGTATAGGTCAATAAACTGCGGCAGGAAGTCCTGCGAAAAGAACCTGTCGATCATTATGCCTGCAAGATACAAGACAAAGCATCATGCAACTTCACCCAGCATACCCCTATAAAAGCCCCACCAAATCTAGGCCCCAAGCCAAGCAGTATTAGGCTTGCCACATCATCCCTTTAATCCAGGACACATATGAATTACACAGGCTCAGAGGCTAATTTAATGCAGATAAGGCACCAAGTGAGTTTAATTACCACCTTAATCAGCCACAGAACATGAGTAATTAATATCTGTCCTCAATTAAAGGGATGATGTAGCAACCCTAAGCAGTATAAATCATTCTTCCCAATGCAATCCAAGCATAACAGTATAGGTCTCTACCCACCTATATCAGAAGTTCCAGACGAACGTTCGGTTGAACACACAGCGGTCATTCCCACACAGCGGTTGTTCCCACAGAGCGTTCCTACAGCAGTTTCTGTGACCATTCATTTGTCTTTTATACCTTGATTCACATTGCGCATGCGTACCGCTCTCGGGTGCATCGTGACGCTGGGGCATGACACGTACCAACGCCTCCACGGAACAAACGAATGATCGCAACTCCCCGATCGTACAAACGAGCAGCAATCATGGCGGATTCCCGCAGGAGCCACAGAAAAATGAAGGCCACCCCCATGACCAGGCCAGAAATGGTCGATATGGTAGCAATCCTGGAGGCTAGAGATTATGATTGCAAAAGGGGGGAGTATGAGAGGCCCAACAGCCACAAGGATTACATCCTGGACAGGGTGATTGACAGGCTGTCAGCAAAATATGGGGTCCAGCGGGCCAAAGATCAGCTGCGCAAGCGCTGGTTATAGTTACTATATTATAATTTATGATTTCATGTTTCAAACTTTATACATAATAATTACAGGTCTACAATATAAAATGTAAAATTTGCATGCTATATAATGTACCGCTTTCAGCACCAAAAACCTGAAATAATCATACCGCCAGGGAGGTTCAAGTGTTTTGAAAGTGCACCCCCTCCCCCCAACCAATCCCAAAAAAATAGGCCCATCCAAGGCATAATCAGCTATTATGCAGCACATAATAGCGGTTTCTGAAATAGTTACCTTGGAACGAAGCTGCTGGAGCAGTCTAAGCACCCTGCTTCCAGGTCTGTGCCTCCATATCTGTCCTCAATTAAAGGGATGATGTAGCAACCCTAAGCAGTATAAACAATTCTTCCCAATGCAATCCAAGCATAACAGTATAGGTCTCTACCCACCTATATCAGAAATTCCAGAGGAACGTTCGGTTGAACACACAGCGGTCATTCCCACACAGCGGTCGTTCCCACAGAGCGTTCCTACGGCAGTTTCCGTAGCCATTCGTTCGTCTTTTATACCTTGATATACATTGCGCATGCGTACCGCTCTCGGGTACATCGTGACGCCGGGGTATGACACGTACCAACGCCTCCACGGAACAAACGAATGATCGCAACTCCCCGATCGTACAAACGAGCAGCAATCATGGCGGATTCCCGCAGGAGCCACAGAAAAATGAAGGCCACCCCCATGACCAGGCCAGAAATGGTCGATATGGTAGCAATCTTGGAGGCTAGGGATTATGATTGCAAAAGGGGGGAGTATGAGATGCCCAACAGCCACAAGGATTACATCCTGGACAGGGTGATTGACAGGCTGTCAGCAAAATATGGGGTCCAGCGGGCCAAAGATCAGCTGTGCAAGCGCTGGTTATAGTCACTATATTATAATTTATGATTTCATGTTTCAAACTTTATTATACCCGGGATGTCTACTAGATTCTTGTTTAGATAGATTTATACCTAATAATTACAGGCCTACAATATAAAATGTAAAATTTGCATGCTATATAATGTACCGCTTTCAGCACCAAAAACCTGAAATAATCATACCGCCAGGGAGGTTCAAGTGTTTTGAAAGTGCACCCCCTCCCCCCAACCAATCCCAAAAAAATAGGCCCATCCAAGGCATAATCAGCTATTATGCAGCACATAATAGCTGTTTCTGAAATAGTTACCTTGGAACAAAGCTGCTGGAGCATTGGAAGGAAACTGTGGATAAAAAAAAAAAAAAAAAAATTGCATTTCAAACTTTTCTTATCCCTCCTGACCGCAGCTAGACAAACCATAGCTAAGGCATGGAAAATTCCATCTTTATCCACCGCAGATACTAAGTCCAGAATGACCAGATACCTCATACATGCCAAGATGGAAGCAATTGACAAAGAGTCCCCCACTCAATTTGAAAAACTTTGGACCCCTTGGATTAGGCTATTTCTCCCTCCCTCATTTGACCTTGAGACCCTACGTCCATGGTGATGCAACTTCTTTAACCCCTGTGTTTTCATCAGATGTTGTGGAGACGAGTGTCATACCCACCAGGCGGAATCCCCCCTTCCCCTTCCCCCTCTCTTCTTCTCTGACCTCCTGACTCCTGTTCTCTATCCCCCTCTCATTCAGTACCCTATATAAGCTAATCTTACCCTTTCTTCATTAGTCGGATGGTGCCGGACATGTTGGACAACCCATAGTTGCATTCACCTAGCGTACGGACTTCCTTTGTGGGCACAGTTTGATCCCGATAGGGGTGCCCACTAGGGGAAAATCCTCCCTATAGATGGGTGGTCTGTAGTGTCTGGTACCGTTCGTCTTGATCGGTATTATATCATATGTTCAATATGAGCCTGTTTCTCTAACATTGTCTATGTTTAATGTTATTTAATATTTCACCACTGGCCTGACTGGCTCCCTCTCTATCGGATCTTTGTATCTCAATCCTTGTTTGATGTCTGTTATATTCTTCAATAAAACACTTTAACAAGAAAAAAAAAAAATTGACTTTGCCAACAAACATAAAAATGTTATTCAACATACAAATGCAAGGGCAACATAAGGCTACACTTCCATTCCCAGCTCACTCAAGATGTAAGACATGGGAGAAGCACAACCTACAGAAAATATACTTGGCTACTATGTGGCAAAAGTGTGTGTTTTGGGGGGGGGGGATACCTAAACTGCATCTGACATAAATAATTGTGGCATTACCAGGCTGAGTGGGCAGTGCAGCCATCAGAAATTTGGGGGCCCCTTACACAGCTTTAAACCTGCCCCTCCTTCTGACCACCAACCTTACCCAGGGCCGTCACACTGGGCATTGCACCACATCTGCCCACTGGCCAGGGGTGTACACATGTTGCAGCCCCAGTAGGAACAATACACCCTGTCACACTTGAGAGATGTAGCCTGCCAAGCATGACCCAGTGAAGTGTGCAATGCATGCTAGTGTGAAATCCAAGGGCTTCAAAAAGCAGTGCACAGGCAACACAGCCTCACTCAATGCTTGCAATAAGACCTCGTGCCAAAGCATAGGTGCTGCAGGTCCCAAACTTGAACCAGTTGTGGCCCAGGGGGTCCTCTTCTTGTGGGCAAAGTTTGTTATGTTTGTCGCCTAGGGTTCAGGAGAATGGTCTCCCCAAACTGGATGCTCCCCTCCCATAGACTCCAATGTTAAAGACTGCTAAAGTCTTTGTTGTTAGGGCCCCTTGAGACACTGGGGACCCTTACAACAGTACTGCCTGTACCCCCTGATGGCGGCCCTCTGAGTGTGTATGGACACTGGACAACATGCTGGGGAGGCGTGTAGAGAAAAAAATGAGGTAAAAAAAGCTTAGAGCATGCATGAGGCCAAAGAAGACATTCACAGCATATTGTAATGTTACTAATTAGGTATTGGCAAAAAGGGCAAATAGCATATTATCAAACATAAACACATAAAATGTGGTATTAACATGAAACATACCTTAATATAGTCCTTCTGCAGCACCTGAATGGTGGCTGAGCATGTCTCCGGAATAATGACTCCAAGAGCCTTGGGGGAGATGCCTGTGGTGAACTTGAGGTCCTGGAGGTTTCTTCCCATCACCAGGTAGCGCAAGGTGGCAATGAGTCTTTGCTCAGAGGTGATAGCAAGGCGCATGCATGTGTCCTCCTTCTGGATATAGGGGGACACCAATGCCAAGAGGTGGTTAAAGCAGGGGTCAGTCATCCGAAGATAATTCCTGAAATCATCAGGATTATTCTCCTGGAGCTCCCTGACCAAAGCCATATGACCAAATTGATCACGGTTAAGTAACCAATTATTGGTCCAACAACTCCTCTCTCTCCTTCTCCTACGTTGGTTTTGGGTCCAAGCCAGGACTCCTAGGCCAACAATAGCGAGATTTCTATCTCTAGAAGGAAACATCGTTGACCAACGAACGTCCAGAAACGAAGAATGATCTGAAAGTCACGAATCAACAAACACCAAACTTCAACTAACACGAAATTAGATGAAAGAGCCCAAAGGGTGGCGCACGATAATAGCACTTCCTCTTTATACTCTTGTTGCACGTCATTACGTTCTGCTTGGCCGCACGTTGCTTGTACGACCGTTGGGTGCACGTTAGTATTCTAGATACAACAGACAACATACGATTTGACACGGTCGTACATACGATCGTCATCCAGTGTGTACGAGGCTTAAATGTGTAGGCATCTGCAATGTCATGGTGGATCAAACTGAATGCTTTGCAGCTGGTCTGTCTGGAGTATCAATTATATATTACATGTGCTTTTGTCTGCAATGTTGCACCAAGAATATCTTACAAAGACAGGCCTATGTTATAGTGCCTAAATAAGAAGTTTTATGGGATTCATTGGATAAGAGTCAATCATTTAAACTCACAATGATCCAGACTATCCAAAAGAGACAAATGGATACAGTTTTTTTACTCACAGAGAGATATAATTTCTGCTCACAAAGAAATGCACAGATCAGTATGTATGCACTATCCATAGAGCAGTGTTTCCCAACCCAGTCCTCAAGGCACACCAACAGGTCATGTTTTCAGGATTTCACTCAGATGAAACAGCTGTGGTAATTACTAAGGCAGTGAAACTGATCAAATTACCTGTGCAAAATAATGGAAATCCTGAAGACATGACCTGTTGGTGTGCCTTGAGGACTGGGTTGGGAAACACTGCCATAGAGTATATCAGGGGGGGTCATTCATTATTCAGTAGTAGAAACATGCCCTGTTTGAATTCAACAGACACTTTAAAGCATATAATCCAGTTGGTAACTCATTGTGAGCTCAGAATGTGTAGCAAAAGAGTTTTTTATTCCCATTGCCTCGTGACATATATTTTATCAAAATCAGAGCAATTAGCAGACTCTTCTCAGCTCATCATTGTGTATGTAACCAGGCAAATATGGAAATATATATATATATATGACTGCCGTGTACACAAAACTACACTACAGAGAAACTCAGCAACTAAATGAGATGATGTACACCAAGGGTGTCCAACCCGCAGAATTCTGTATGCGGCCTGGGCAAGGTGCCAAGGTGGCTGGCACATATGGAGGCATGCCATATATCTATGTGCGTAAAGGTCACGTAAACACAGAGAATGCAGAAACAGGTACAGCTAAAGGGATGCTGGGGTGCCATTTTTGTAAAAACAAATGCAGGGATTCCACATAGTACCAGGCAAGTAAATGCCACTTGGCTGTATTAGGGGGGTGCTGGGGTGGGCTGAGGTCCCCCAATTTCTATTGTGCCTCTCAAAGCTCCCTGCCCACAACCTCCCCTCTACAACCTTACACACCACATACCAGGGTTGTCAACTGTCATTAAATTCAAGGACCGTTTGTAAAATCTATGATTTTTAAATCTGTCCAAGAATGTCCATTACTGACTTGCAGAAAATGTCCATTACAGACATGCAATCTGCATGTCATTAACAGATATTCACAAACAGATATCAAAAATCAAGGATTTTGCAAACTGCCTGTTAATTTAGGCTAGGTTTACATTATTGCGGGTGGTTGCTGGTGTGGGAATTGCAGCTGTTCCTGCACCCACAACCACCTGCAGCCAAAATGCGCTGCTCTTTACAGACCCGCGGGACTGCCTTTAATTCCTGATGACACCCCCACGCATCTAAAACCACTGTAAAATCGTTGTGGTTCAAAAATGGTGCAGGAACCTTTTTCCTGCATGAAATGCATGGGCTACCATGCCTGAGCAAATGCGGTCCAAGACAATTCCTTCTCTTCCATTGTGGCCCAGGAAGGTCAAAAGGTTGGACACCCCTGGTGCACACCATGAGTTTACTATCTGATAAAGGCATTAAAAGGCCACTGGCAGTGATCAATTCCAGGCAATAAAGCTCTGTACACACATACTGCAATTTGTTCAGGTTATGCAGGCTGCAAGCACTGGTCATGCTGGCTGCAAGCCCTGATCTATGATTCTGACAGAAAACAGAGAGATCTGTCAGGTTTTACCTCATTCAAAGCACTGAAAAATAGAAAAACTGTACATGTTTACCCAGTTTAATAGCTTGGGTTCCCAATGTAAAGCCTTTAATGTTATTGCTAATCACAGGTCATCAATCTTCATGTAGAAACACTTGTAACAATTAGGGACATAGTTACATAGTCAGTGAGGTTGGAAAAAGACACAAGTCCATCAAGTCCAACCCATGTGTGTGTTTTTATGTCAGCATTACGCTGTATATTCCCCAATGTTGTGGTCCCTTAGGTGTGCATCTAATAGTTTTTTGAAATTATCTATACTACCAGCAGAAACCACTGCTTTTGGAAGAGAATTCCACATTCTCACTGCTCTTACCATAAAGAAACCTTTACGCATCTTAAGGTTAAACCGCCTTTCTTCCATTGTCAGCGAATGGCCGCGTGTCTTCGTGTTTTCCCTTGCACTGAATAGTTTTGTCCCCATAGTGGGGTCACCAGTACAGTATTTGTACATTGACATCATATCCCCTCTCAAGCATCTTTTCTCCAGAGAGATTAAGTTCAGTGCTTGTAATCTTTCCTCATACCCAAGGTCCTCTAATCCCTTAATTAGCTTTGTTGCCCTTCTCTGAACCCTTTCCAATACCAGGACGTCCTTCCTGAGGACTGGTGCCCAGAATTGGACGGCATACTCCAGGTGCAGCCTCACCAGGGACTTGTATAGTGGGAGAATTATTGATTTATCCCTGAAGTTAATCCCTTTCTTGATGCATGCCACTGCTGAGCCTGTTCTCTACTAGGGCCCCTAGGTCTTTTTCCATCCTAGATTCCCCCAGAGGCTCTCCCCCTAGTGAGTAGTTTGCGTTCATGTTCTTGGTACCCAAATGCATTATCTTACATTTATCGAAGTTAAATCTCATCTGCCACCTGTCTGCCCACCCCTTTAATTCATTCAGATCTTCTTGCAAGGTTTCCACATCCTGTGGAGAATTTATTGCCCTTCTTAGCTTGGTATCATCCGCAAATATTGAGATTGAGCTGGTCACTCCGTTCTCCAAATCATTTATAAATAAATTGAATAGGATTGGTCCCAGGACAGAACCCTGGGGAACACCACTTTCTACACCAGACCATTCTGAGTATTCCCCATTTATCACCACCCTCTGGACTCTCCCCTGTAGCCAGTTTTCAATCCAGGTGTTCACCCTTTGATCCATGTTAAGGGACTTTAGTTTGTACAGTAAACGTTTATGGGGAACTGTATCAAATGCTTTTGCAAAATCCAGGTACACCACATCTACAGGCCTTCCTTTATCTAGGTGGCCGCTCACCTCCTCATAGAAGGTTAATAGATTGGTTTGGCAAGAACGATCTTTCATGAAACTATGTTGATTACTGCTAATGATACCGTTCTCGTTACAATAGTCTTGTATATAATCCCTTATTATTCCCTCCAAGAGCTTGCAAATTATTGATGTTAAGCTAACTGGTCTGTAGTTCCCGGGGAAATGTCTTGGTCCTTTTTTATATATTGGCACCACATTGGCTTTCCTCCAATCAGCTGGTATCATACCAGTCAGAAAACTGCTCTTAAAGATTAGGTACAAAGGTCTGGCAATAACTTGGCTAAGTTCCCTAAGGACACTCGGGAGCAAGCCATCTGGGCCCGGTGACTTA
>BLSH010038205.1:263097-284172 GCA_018402905.1 Glandirana rugosa
ACAGGGGTCCAACAGTGAGTTACCGCTCTGTTTACACTGGATGTGATCGGCTGTGAAGTAGATCACAGCCGATCACAAGGGTGTCGGTGACAGGCAGTGTTCCCCAGGAACACGCCGCCACTGACACGCACGCGCAGCGCGCTCCCGATCGCGCGCATGCGCCGTGCGAACGGTGGGCGTGCCGTTTGTGATCAGCTGTGACTTTGTCACAGCCGATCACGTGGTGAACAGCCATAACCAATGGCTGTTCACCCCTGTCGGTGAAGCGGCGTGTCCTGGGGACACGCCGACACCGACAGAGCCGGGATGCGCGCGCCCGATCGCGTGCAATCCCGGCTTAAAGGGAGGACGTCATATGACGTCCACCCGCTGTGAGAGCAGGACCGCTCCGCCGTCATTTGACGGTGGGCGGTCCTGAGGCGGTTAACATAGACTTTGATACTGGAACCTAGTATTTTGAGTTGCTGCTTTAGTTACGTTGGGGTAGCGCTGTGTTTTTTTGGATTAAGCAATAGTAATCTGCAAAGCCATGTGCAACGGTTTGCAAATTTATAATTTTGTGTTTAGAAATGGGATGTATCAGATAGAAACTCTTAGTTTTGGCTCTTTGGACTTTGATCCCATGTGCTAAAAATGTACCTACCCTATTGGCATTAGCATAAGAGTGCATATTCAGGTTGCAGAGATATTTGTCATATTGATCGAATAAAAGCATCCTTAGCTCGTTTTGCAGTTTAAGGAGAGCTGGAGTGGTTGTTGTGGTGGTGTTTGATTTATTCTGGGATTCTAGAGCATGAATACCAGAGAGCAGAGTGTTAAGAGTGTTATTCTATTGTTTTTTAGCCCTGGAGCCTAGTTGCATGAACATACTCCACATAAAGGCTTTGAGGGCATTCCAAACTATATAGGGGTCTACTACCAAATTGTCATTAATTCGGAAGAAATCCTGGAGATGCTGAGAGATTAGCTTAGCAGTGGAGGGGGTTTGCACTAGTTTTGGGTTACAAAGCCAAAGTAGACATAGAGATGCTCACACCCTACTCTTCAATCATGATTGAGACAGCTGCATGGTCCGACCAAGTGATGTCTGAAATAGTAGAGGAATAAGAGGGGGGTATTGGGACTTTAAATGAGGTGCGTCTTGCGACGTGCCTCCATCCCTGGTTCAATTGCAGAAAAAGGGGGGATTTGGAACTTTGAATGAGGCAGTTAACCCATGAGGTAAAATAGTATAAACATGTTTGATTGGCATAAATGAGTACACAGTACATATCAAAAGTATAATATTCCATATAGAAATACCAAGAATATACATGCACAAAGGCATGGCATAAATGTCATAATTCATATATATATACATGTATCTAAAAAGTTGGTAACATCTATGAATGACAGGTTGAAAATTGATTAGATGGATTGTGTAAATTCATATGTATACAAGCACACATGTATCAGAACTGGACGGCACATAAAAAATTAATTAATTGGTACATGAGTAGGGATGAGCTCCTGGTTCGAGTCGAGCTCACGTTCAACTCGAACATCGGGTGTTCATTTGTTCGGGTGTTTCCGAACAGTATGGGGCATTCACGGGAGCTTTGCGCGCCCCATAATGCATTCCAATGGCGGTGGAATGCCACCCGCTAATTGGCCAAAGCAGGCACATGACCTGCATGCTTTGGCCAATCAGTCGGCGGCCTGCTGTGGGAGCTTTCATTGGCTAAAGGCACAGCATCCTCAATCCACGCCCACACTATATAAAGCCGCTTGTACGGCGGCTCTGTATAGTGCGTTGGTGGCGGTGGATAGATAGTGAGCTTAGGTTCCTGATTACAGGCAGTTTAGCTAGATAGCGTTTTTAATGTGTAAAAAAAAGAAAAAAAGATAGATAGATAAAAAAAAATAGATAGATAGATAGATAGATAGATAGATAGATAGATAGATAGATAGATAGATAGATAGATAGATAGAGCTATCTGTATACAGTCAGGCAGTGCAAGAATATACAGTGAGGAAAATAAGTATTTGAACACCCTGCTATTTTGCAAGTTCTCCCACTTAGAAATCATGGAGGGGTCTGAAATTGTCATCGTAGGTGCATGTCCACTGTGAGAGACATAATCTAAAAAAAAACACCTGAGAAAGTCAATGTTAATATTTGGTACAGTAGCCTTTGTTTGCAATTACAGAGGTCAAACATTTCCTGTAGTTTTTCACCAGGTTTGCACACACTGCAGGAGGGATTTTGGCCCACTTCTCCACACAGATCTTCTCTAGATCAGTCAGGTTTCTGGCCTGTCACTGAGAAACACGGAGTTTGAGCTCCCTCCAAAGATTCTCTATTGGGTTTAGGTCTGGAGACTGGCTAGGCTACGCCAGAACCTTGATATGCTTCTTACAGAGCCACTCCTTGGTTATCCTGGCTGTGTGCTTCGGGTCATTGTCATGTTGGAAGACCCAGCCTCGACCCATCTTCAATGCTCTAACTGAGGGAAGGAGGTTGTTCCCCAAAATCTCGCAATACATCCTCTCCTTAATACAGTGCAGTCGCCCTGTCCCATGTGCAGAAAAACACCCCCAATGCATGATGCTACCACCCCCATGCTTCACAGTAGGGATGGTGTTCTTGGGATGGTACTCATCATTCTTCTTCCTCCAAACACGTTTAGTGGAATTATGACCCAAAAGTTCTATTCTGGTCTCATCTGACCACATGACTTTCTCCCATGACTCCTCTGGATCATCCAAATGGTGATTGGCAAACTTAAGACGTGCCTGGACATGTGCTGGTTTAAGCAGGGGAACCTTCCGTGCCATGCATGATTTCAAACCATGACGTCTTAGTGTATTACCAACAGTAACCTTGAAAACGGTGGTCCCAGCTCTTTTCAGGTCATTGACCAGCTCCTCCCGTGTAGTTCTGGGCTGATTTCTCACCTTCCTTAGGATCATTGAGACCCCACGAGGTGAGATCTTGCATGGAGCCCCAGTCCGAGGGAGATTGACAGTCGTGTTTAACTTCTTCCATTTTCTAATGATTGCTCCAACAGTGGCCCTTTTTTCAACAAGCTGCTTGGCAATTTCCCCGTAGCCCTTTCCAGCCTTGTGGAGGTGTACAATTTTGTCTCTAGTGTCTTTGGACAGCTCTTTGGTCTTGGCCATGTTAGTAGTTGGATTCTTACTGATTGTATGGAGTGGACAGGTGTCTTTATGCAGCTAACGACCTAAAACAGGTGCATCTAATTTAGGATAATAAATGTAGTGGAGGTGGACATTTTAAAGGCAGACTAACAGGTCTTTGAGGGTCAGAATTCAACTGATAGACAGGTGTTCAAATACTTATTTGCAGCTGTATCATACAAATAAATAGTTTAAAAATCATATGTTGTGATTTCTGGATTTTTTTTTTTAGATTATGTCTCTCACAGTGGACATGCACCTACGATGACAATTTCAGACCCCTCCATGATTTTTAAGTGGGAGAACTTGCAAAATAACAGGGTGTTCAAATACTTATTTTCCTCACTGTATATATATACCTTCCTAGTGTATATATATGTGTGTATATATATATATATATATATATATATATATATATATAGCGTACGTTTAGGCAGTGCAAGAATATATATATATATATACACACACACAGCGTATTGAGTGTACACTATATATCAGTGCATTATAGTGCACTCGGGGGTGTACGAATGGTATATAGTACACTTCATGTGGCGTCTTAAAATACATACAGTTTTGCTTTCAAAAGATTTTTTTTTCTATATCAGACAAAACATGGATAGGTACAGTACATCAGTGCAAAAAAAAAAAAAGCACCAACAAGGATACAATATAGAAGCAACGTTACCATTTGGGTGACAGGGCTCTCGAATACTAAACCCAGCAAAGTAAAGTTGTTCTAGAGCAGGAAGAGCCACAAGGACAGCAAACAAACTAGGCAGTGGTGGAAGACTTAACCTCCCAGCCCCCAGGCACCCCTGAACGGGAACAAGCTGTGCATGGAGGGGAGGGTTTTCGCTTCACTCAGTGTGCATGGGACAGCAGCTTACCTCCTGCCTCAGCAATTGCACCATTAATGGGATAGGAGATGATGGCCCTGATGAAAATCTGTCACATTCCCAGTGGTATCGAGACAACTAGAAACCAACATTACCATAGGCAAGAAATTACTGAAGTACTGGGAGAAAAGAGAAAGAAAGAACAGAACAGAATTCAAAAGAGAGAGAGTAGATGCACCTAGAGTCAGTTCAGATCTGCCGTATCTGGGGCAGATGTCCCGGTATGAAGGAGACACCTGTGTAGGTAGCCCAAGGTTCCCACATCTTCTCAAACCTCTTAGTGGTGTCTGAGAGGATGCTGGATAACTTCTCCTGAGACATGATCCAGGAGATTTTCCATACTGTAGCTGCAAAGGACACCTTTGGCTTTTTCCATGACTTCGCTATGGTGAGCTTGGCTCCGATCAGAATAAACTGCACTAATTTCCTGTTAGGTTTAGACAGGTTCGGTATGTGTGCATTGAGTAGGGCGATCTCAGGGGACCTGGAGACCTGAGATTTGATCAACTTCTCGATGAGGTTGAACATTTTCCCCCAGAATGGTCTTATCCTTTGGCATTCCCACCAGATATGTGACACTGAGCCCAGAAGAGAACAACCTCTAAAACATTGTGGGTTTGCTGAGGGATAAATGTGGGCCAGTTTGGTTGGGGTGAGGTACCACCTAGTGAAAACCTTAATACTCTCCTCCATGAGGACAGTATTTAAGATGCCTCAAGTAGAATCAGTGAGAGCACCGTGCCATGTCTCCAAGTCCCATGAGAACTGAAACTCATCCTCCCAGTGCCTCATGAAGGGGACTTTCGTCGCTGGCCAGGTGAGAGCCGCATAAACTTCCGAGATGCCTCCCCTCTGCTCCGTGGCTTGACCGCACCAAGTTTCATAAGCCGTGATTTTTGGGAGAAGGGCTTCTCTTTCCAGATATACCGTAGGAAATGGGAAATTTGTTGGAATCTGAACTTTTCTGAATCTGGAAGGTCCAGGTTGCTTATGCAATGGCCAAGAGACATGGGACCCGAAGGAGTAAAGAAATGCCCTATACGGTACAGCCCCTTGTCCAGCCACCACTTGAACGCTTTGATGTCTAGCCCTGGCGGGAAATCTGGGTTGTGGAGTATGTGCGCTAGGGGAGTCAGGGTCGAGATTAACTTGACGGGCGGATACGCAGAGGGTCCCAGAGAGCAAATAAATGGGATAAGGTAGGGGATAATATAGGAGGTCTTTTTTTTGGGTGAGACCAAAGGAGGTAGTCTATTGCATAGTTCGGTACTGCCTACTTCTCAATCTGGATCCAGTCCAGTTTCTCATACCTCGTGTGAACTAGGGAAAGTTGCGCTAGTCTAGCTGCTTGATAATATTTGAGGAGGGAAGGTAATCCCAACCCCCCTCTCTTCCTGTGACGGTATAGAGTATTTTGGGGGAACCTGTATCCTGAGCTTCCCCAGACAAATCTTAGGATTTTGCTCTGGAAAGACCTTAAATGTTTTTTCCTAATCGGAATAGGTAGGGCCCGGAATAGATACAGAATCCGCGGAAGGAGGGTCATTTTAATCGCACTAATTCTACCCAACCAAGAGAGATTGCTATTCGACCAGGATTTTAGGTCATCCTCGAGTTTTTGATATATGGGGGGAAAATTACTAGTATATACATCCTCTATCTTGGCCGTCAGATTAATACCTAAGTATTTAATAGATGTCAAACTCCATTTAAAGGGAAAGGAGTATTGCAGGGAGACTGTGTCCTGCGATAGGGAAATATTCATTGAATGGGATTTGGAATAGTTCCCTTTTAACCCTGAGTTTTCCACAAAAGAGTCTAGTAAACAACTTAAATTGGGGAGTGAGGTGTGGGGGGATGTAATGAACAAGAGAATGTCATCTGCAAAGAGACCACATTTATGACTCTGAGGGCCGCAGGAAACCCCTTTGATATCCGGGTTTTGGTGAATAGCGATCGCCAAGGATTCAATAGCTATAGCAAAGATGAGCGGCGAGAGGGGGTAACCCTGTCTTGTCCCCTTAGCTATATCTATCACTTTTGAGATGTACCCCTGGAGCCTTATATGGGCAGTAAAGGGCCCTAATGACCCTTGATGAAGTTACCCTTCAGGGTTCTTATCAGGTTTCGGTATCACCGTTATAAAGGCAGAATTAAGCTGTGGGTCTAGAGGTAAACCAGTGTTTTGGAGTTAAAAAATGTTGTCAAGTGGGGGGGTGAGTGTCTCAGCAAAGGCCTTATAGTAAGGGACAGATAGACCATCCGAAACTGGGGTAGCCCCTTTTCTTAAGTCTTTGATGACCCCCAAGACCTGCTCCTCTGTGAGATGTGCCTCCAAAATTTGTTTGTGTTCACCTGTCAGGGAGGGGAGGGGGATGTCCTCAAGAAATGCTGGAAGGGAATCTGAACATCTCTGTTCGGGAGCGGCGTACAGGTCAGTATAAAACGTATGGAAGGAATCCAGGATTTTCGTTGGATTAGTGGTGAGGCCATGACCTGGAACTCTAATTTTGGGAAGGTAATAATGGCGACGTCGGGGAGTCAGTCTCGCTGGTAACATTGTGCCTGGTTTATCGTTCTGTGTATAGAATTTCTGACCACTTCAATGGATAGATTTCTCTGCTTTGGCTGTTAGGGCCATATTAAGTTCTAGACTGGCTTTATCCAGTTGGGTAGCGAAAGTTTTGGAGGGGTTAATCTTATGCATCACCTGCAGGGATGCATAAGATTTTTCCAGTCTGACCAGATCCGCAGATCTCTCTTTCTTTATTTGCAAAGATATCTGTGTGAGTTTGCCTCTAATGAAAACTTTGTAGGCAGCCCAGAGAATTTCTGAGGATGTCCCTTCTATATTGTTAAGAAGGAAGTATTCCTTGAGAGAATTATTGATCTCAGTGACTTTAATGGGATCAGCTAGCAGTGATTCATTTAGTCTCCACTGTGACTGTTTTGAGTAATGTGAGTCGAAATGGATTTGCAGGAGGACTATGGAGTGATCAGAGAGTGGTGTGTTGACTAGTTCATTACTAGGGGTGTTGTGTATGTCTGCACTAGCAGGTGTTCTATTCGTGCGTAAGAATTATGAGGGAAAGAGTAGTGAGTATAGTCTCTCTTGGTTGGATTGAGTTGCCTCCAGACATCCGACATATTGAGCGTATGTAGTAATTTGGCTAGTTTCATGCCCGCTCTGGCCGGTTGCGTCAATTGGTCCCCAAGGGGTCTAGATTTGTTGATTCCTTGATCAAAGGCAATGTTAGAGTCACCGCCCAGTATGACTCTGCCTTCTAAATGAGGCTGGATAGTGTCAAACAGCGCTTTAAAGAAGTTTAGTTGACCTTTATTAGGGGCATAATAAGAAACAAGTGAATATAAGTTCCCATCTATGGTTCCTTTAATTAGAATATAAATCCCCTCTGGGTCTTTAATTTCCTGGAGGGGGGAGAAACCGCAGGCTTTGGAAATCAGGATCGCTACCCCTTTGGTTTTGGATTCTGCATTAGCCAAGAAGAAAGCAGGAAAGTGAGAGTGGAGTAACTTGGGGCTGTACCGTAATGGGAAATGGGTCTCTTGAATCAAAACTACATCCAAATTGAATGTTTTGTAATGAGTGAGCAATTTCCTCCTTTTTATACGAGGGTTCAGGCCCTGAGCATTGTGGGTAGCTATTTTGAGGTGTCTGTGGGATGCCTTAGCCATGGAGCCTGTGGTGGTCAAAGCTTATATCTACAACAGCACTCATCCTGGATCCAGAGGTCTCCGAGGGGGTGGTGGAGAATTTGAGGAAATCCGGGAACCCCGATTCGCAACCGGCCGACCTAGAGGCATTTGAAACATAGGGAAAAATTAGGTGCTTTTTCAAAGGGGAGGAGAGAAGGAAAAAGGAAGCAAAGAAGAAAATAAACACGACTAATACATTTACAGCTATATGAAGCTAAAGGGTGCAGTGCCAGAGGAGGTGAGGGCCTCCTCCGACCCACGATCCCTGCCCTCTTGTGAGGGAGCAAAACAATAACAGAACAAATGAAATGAGCAATTATCTGACCCATCAAGGGCAGACAACTTATCCCAAGGAGTTCCGAGGAAGTCCCGGGGGTAAGTGGAGGCGCATGGGGACCTATACCCAGCCAGAATGCCCCTTGGCTCAACTTTATCTTAATATAAACCAGAACATGTAAGAGTATTGTGAATTTTTAAGGACCTCATCAGCTTATTAGGTGAGAAGTCTCTCCAGGCTCCCAGCCAGGAGGGAAGGCCATGCATCCTAAACTTGCAAGCAAAGTGGAGAGTTGTAGACTCATTCCACATAGAATGCTAAACTAAATTGATCACTTAAGAGTCCCAGAGAACTAACTTAGAAACATTCCAAGAACAACTGAGTACAGACGATCAGGGGAGAGGAGCAAAGTAGGCCCAGTTTCACAGCTTTCACTTGAGTGCATCAAAATCTCTTCCAATTTCCAAGGAAAGGCACAAACCAACTAGGAGTTATGGAGGTCTGTTGTCTTTAGCTTTCTTGCTCTTTGACTTGGAGCAGAGCAGGGAGACTGAGCTAGAGGGGAATGGTCTTTTTGCGTGGGAGCCAGTCGGGTCAGTAACATCCATTGGCTTCTTAGGAAATTAACTTGAGATGCAGAAGGAGTTTTTCCTCCTCCGCTAGGGTTGAGAAAACAAACGTTTTCCCTTTCAGAATGAATTTGACGGCAAAAGGGAAGGCCCACTAATACTTAAGCTCTGCTCATTGCAGGACTTGGAGGAGCAGTTTGTGGGCTCTCCTCTTTTGGATAGTATTTGGAGATATGTCTGCAAAGATTTGGACTTGGTGCCCCATACAGAAGATAGAAGAGTTGGTTCAGGAAGCCCTCAGTATTTCCTCTTTGATGGCATAAAAGTGCAGTTTGACTATAATATCCCTTGGGGAACTATCTTTCCTTGGGGGACCCAAGGCTCTGTGGGCTCTGTCCAGCTCTAGCTTGTGTTTAGGCACATTAGGGATTATGGACTGAATCAGGTCCTGAACAGCAGGGATGACTTCAGTGATAGTTTCCGGTAGACCCCTCACCTTGAAGTTGTATTGTCTCGACCTGTTTTCAAGGTCATCTATTCTTGCTAGGGCGGTGTCCAGTTGGTCCTGCAGAACTTGTATATGATTAGAGTTTTGGTTAGTTCTGGCCACAGTAAAGTCAAAATTCTGTTCAATAGCATCCATTCTGGACCCAAGATTGTGAAAGTCTGCTTTTACATCTCCCATAATTTTTGTGGCTGTGTTTGCCAGACCCCTTTCTAAGAGATTGGAAAATGTAATGAACAAGCCTGCAGTATTGAGGATAGCTTCCTGAATTGGAGGGCTGGGGTTGTGCACCTCTTGCTGAATGGAGGAGAGGCGAACCGCCGGGGAGATTGGAGAGTCCTCCATTGTGCGGCGTAATAACGACTCTGAGGAGGCTTGGGATATGGACAGAAGTTGGTGTGCGGGCAGATTGGACCCAGGTGTGAGGGTGAGGGTAGCAGGTGATATAAGTGGTCTGTGCTCAGATGTAGCCTCTTGGGTTGTAGTAAGTGAAAGGGCACCAGCAGTGGCCATGTCAGAGGGGTGGACCTGGTCAGACTCTGTGAAGAGATGCATGCGGAGTGCTGTTAGGGCCCTCCTATTGAAAGTTGCCCTTGCGCAAATTTGAGGTGCGTTGTCTGTTTCGGTAATCTCCTTACCCACTCTCCTCTGTCACCTTCTGAGGGGGTTTCACAGTCTCTCAGGCTGAAAACGGAGTGTGAGGCCTACCTTCCTTCAGCAGATGTCCTGTAGTTGTAGGATAATGGGATGGAGATCCTTGTGGGAGCCATAGATTCAATACCCTTAGTCCCTGTGACCGTCCCAGGGGATGTGGGGGGCTGGCTCACCCCTCTGACGGCTAATCTGAGTGGTGGATCAGCACTCTGGAGGCTTGAATCGTCCGTTAGGCTGCATCGGTGGCCATCTTGGTCCACCCACCTGCCTCGGTATCAACTGTTGCAGAGGGGGGGGTCTGGAAAGCTATGGCCCTTGTAAGCCTCAGCCCTGGGGAGGCTGATGGGCTGGATCTGTGCCAAATAGGGGGCCCTGAGCAGCTTCCACTACTGTCTAGTGACTGCATTGTGGATTAGGCCATTTTGGTACACCCGGGCGGGAACGAGATAACAGACAGCAGGCTCAGGAGTGGCCTCCAGGCTATACCCCAGGCAGTTACGGCTGGATGTGGTACTTGGGAGGTTGTTCCCCCTTGTCCTGGGTCACTCTGGTGATTTCTGCAGGAGCCAGGGACACCGATGGCTGGAGAAGGTGCGGAGAAGGTGCGGAGCCCCCGGGTTAGGCGTCCATCCTGGAGCTTATGCGCACTCCCCAAAATACATACAGTTTTTAATCCCTTTACCCCCGGAGCCCTTTTTTACCTTTGTTGTTTACAAGTTAAAATCATTTTTATAGAAAATTACTTAGAACCCCCAAACATTATATATATTTTTTTCGAACACCCTAGAGAATAAAATGCCAATCATTGCAATACTTTTTGTCACACGGTATTTGCGCAGCGGTCTTTCAATCGCTTTTTTTTTTGGAAAAAAAAACACTTTTTTGAGTTAAAAAATAAGACAACAGTAAAGTTAGCCCAATTTTTTGTATATTGTGAAAGAGGGTGTTAGATGTAAATAGATGCCATACATGTCACGGGTGAAAATTGCGCACACTCGCAGAATGGCGTACAAACTCCGGTACTTAAAAATCTCCATAGGCGACGTTTTAAAATTTTTTAACGGTTGCCAGGTTAGAGGTGCAGAGGAAGTCTTTTGCTAGAATTATTGCACACACTCTGGCAATCACGGTTATACCTCACATGTGTGGTTTGAACACCATTTTCATATGCGGGCGCGACTTACGTATGCGTTTTCTTTGTTGCACAAGCTTGTGGGGACGGTGGCGCATTAAAAACATTTTTTTATTTTTTTATTTTATTTAGTTTTTTCTTTGAACACTGTTCCTTTAAAAAAAAATCTGATCACTTTTATTGCTATCACAAGGAATGTAAACATCCCTTGTGATAGTAATATAGGGTGACAGGTACTCTTTAAGGAGGGATGGGGCGGTCTAAAAGACCCCCCCATCCCTCCTTTACACTTCACAGTATTCAGATCGCCAAAAACAGCGATTCTGAATACTGTAATTTTTTAAAACAAGCGCCGTTAGCCACAGAGTAAACAGGAGGTGGTGTTGTAATGTTGCTTCCAGAAATGTACGAAGGAGTCCTGATCAAAGCAGATTGCGGCTTCCACAGGGACTCCACACAGCTGGCGGATGTGCCGGATCGGATGGAGAAGAGCTGCAGATGGTGGCGGGAGGGGGGGATATCCCCTCCCGCTGCCTGGGACAACGACCGAGTAACTCCTGAGCCAGATCGGCTGTTATCAATGGATAGCCAGCCGTCTGCTGTAAAAAACATTACCATGGTATAGCCTGTAGCTGCAGACTATACCCCGATACTTCCACTTAAAGCAGCCACCGTTTATAAACAGCGATTTGCGTTAAGTGGTTAAACTAATTTACAACAGCAGGGCCCGTTCATGCACCCAACAAAAGTAACTGCCAGGGATTACAGTGTTCTGGCGGCATGTCATCACAATTTTTAACCACTTAATGCGAATCACCATTTATAAACGGCGGCAGCTTTAAGTGGATGTATCGGGTATAGCCTGCAGCTACAGGCTATACCCCAGTACCATTTTTTAGAGCAGGCAGCTTGCTATCCAGTGATAATGGCCAATCTGGCTCAGAAGCCGCTCGGTCTTTATCCCAGGGAGTGGGAGGGGCCATCCCCCCTCCCGCCACCGTCCGCCGCTCTTCCAATCCAGTGCTTCTGGCCACTGTGTGGAGTCCCTATGGAAGCTGGAACCGGCTTCCATCGGAACTCCTTCTTACATTTCCGAAAGCAACGTCGCAAAGTCACTTCCAGTTTACTCAGCGGCAAGCGGCGCCAGTTTTTAAAAAAAGAAAGTATTCAGAATTGTCGTTTTTGGCGATCTGAATACTGTGAAGTGCAAAGGAGGGATGGTGGGTCTAAAAAACCCCCCATCCCCGCACAAAGAGTACCTGTCACCATATATTACTATCACAAGGGATGTTTACATTTCTCGTGATAGCAATAAAAGTGATCAGATTTTTTTTTAAACAAACAGTGTTAAAAAAAAAAAAATAATAAAAGAAATAAAAAAATGTAAAAAGAAAAATGTAAAGCGACACGATCTCGCGAGCTTGTGCAGCAAGAAAATGCATACGAAAGTCACGCCCGCATATGGAAACGGTGTTCAAACTACACATGTGAGGTATCGCCATGATCGTCAGAGTGTAAGCAATAATTTTAGCAAAAGGCCTCCTCTGCACCTCTAGCCTGGTAACCGTTAAAAAATTGTAAAACGTCACCTATGGAGATTTTTAAGTACCGGAGTTTGTTGCCATTCTGCAAGTGTGCACAATTTTCAACCTTAGCATGCATGGTGTCTATTTACTCGGCGTAACATCCTCTTTCACAATATACAAAAAATTTGGGCTAACTTTACTGTTGTCTTATTTTTTAACTCAAAAAAGCTATTTTTTTCCAAAAAAGTTGCGCTTGAAATGCCGCTGCACAAATACCGTGTGACAAATAGTATTGCAACAATCGCCATTTTATTCTCTAGGGTGTTTGAAAACATATCTATAATGTTTGGGGGTTCTAAGTCATTTTCTAGCAAAAAAAATATTTTAACTTGTAAAACACAAGTGTAAAAAAGGACTCCAGGCCTTGTGTGGATAAATGAGAAGGCTGACCGCAGGTCAGCCTGAGTTTGTGGGAGGAGTCGGGTGGCATTTAAGCCAGACCCCTTCTCCTCCCTGGACGGCGCTGGGATCTCGTGACGTCATTTCGGGATCGTAGGACGTGTGGAGTGTTGGAGGTCGGCTGTTTCCTTCCTCGGTGTGCGGCCAGGAAGCCTTTAGAACCATTGGGATCGGTATTCCCACGGGCTGGGACGGGGACATGGCACGGGGGATGGAGTGCCTGGCCATTGGAAGGATCACGGGGGGGTGTATGGAAGCCGCAGGGTGACAGCAGCAGGTATGGCAAGTAACTCTGGGGTACCAGGCTGCAACACCAGCATGGCCAAATGTGTGCATGGTGTCTGTAAGTCTGTGGGAATTCGGGGGGGGGGTTTGGTGGAGAGACAGGGGCACATAGATTGGGGGGAATGTTTATCAGGAAGACATAGCATGTTACAGTGAAACCCAGCAGGCAACCAGGTGTCTTTTTCATTCTCAAATGCTTGTTTTTATTTATCAGAGTTTGTCAAGGGAAGCGTTGCTATTTCAAGCACTATTGCAGACGTAATGTCGGTTTGCATTACAAGTATTGCAAGGTATTTTTCCTGGTTATCATCAAGCACTTATGTTTATTCTGCTTTTCAATCATCATTTATTCATGTAGGCAATGCATGGTAATCATTACACTTTGAAAAATGGTAATTTTTTCCACGGGCAGTTACAATTTGAGTTGCACAATTGCACCTCGACATCAAGTATACTCACGTATGTCACTTGGCAATCATTACCAGACGCACACAGATCATCTGGCAATCGTGGCAGCACGCAAAGTTCATACTGCAATCGCTGAAAATCAAGTACTCAGGTAATTTGCAATCGTTGCAAACGCATACAGGTTCATCTTGCAATCATTGCAAATCAAGCAGATAGGTCATCTTGCAATTGTTGCAATACGCATAAAGGTTCATCCTGCAATTGTTGCAAATCAAGCAGATAGGTCATCTTGCAATCGTTGCAATAAACATACAGGTCATCCTGCAACCAGCGTATAGGTTATCTTGCAATCGTTGCAACACGCACACAGGTCATTCTGCAATCGTTGCAATCAAGCACAAAGCTTGCAATTGTTGCAAGTTACGATTTGCGAGTATGATTCAGGTCAAAATTATTGCAATTACCTGATCCGCAAGTGTTGCATAAACTGGCGAATACCCGCAAAAAAAAAAAAAAACATCATCACGATGCTGCATATTATGCTCCTCAGATCTTGGTATAGTTCAGTGGTTCTCAACTCCGGTCCTCGGGGACCCCCCAACAGGCCAGGTTTGCAGGATAACTGAAATACATCACAGGTGATATAATTTACTGCTCAGTGATTGCAGTATTCTAGTCTGCATCTCCCCAAGGTAATACTTAAAATCTAGCCTGTTGGTGGTTCCTGAGGACCGGAGTTGAGAACCACTGGTATAGTTTCTAAGCATTTGTATTATGTTTCCATTTCCGTAGTGGCATCAGTTTCTTCGAGGATCGCATCATTATTTGCTTTAATTCAATTCACTTCAGCGCAGGTAGGTTGGTTATTAGTTAGTTCAATCATGATTCATTATTGTCAAGATTCTGTTGTTAGTGGAGGTTTCCATGCGCATTAACATGGGGAGGGGGATTACGAGCAGGTTGAGATGAACGTTTTTAATTGATTTGTACTGTTACAAATCTCCCCCTCTGTTAAGTTACGTTGGGGCATTTATGATTCGTTTTCGTAATATCTAGGCCTGTGGCGTCTTCAGGCTTGTCCGGGCTGAGTTTTCTTTTTTAATTTGCCTGTGGCGCCTCAGGTACACTCGGCATAGTTTTCTAGGGGGGCAGGACACGTCAGTTCACTTCATTAATAGAGAATCCGGGCAGTTATGGAGTCTACGGGGTCAGGTATCTTTACATCTAGGTCATGGCGTTAAACCACTGTGTCTATCACGATCATAGACATAATGGGTTGAGACGTTTCGTTCTTAATTGGCTTGTACAAGTCTCCTCACCTATTGTTCATACGATTACAGCACTAGGGTTCATTGTTTAAATATAAAAAAAAAAGTCATGCGCATGGGTATAGACCATGTACTAGGGGGTTGGGGTTAGTAGTGGGGGCATACGTATTAGTCATAACCATGCGGTTGTTTGATTACTTAGGTCATGTCTCAAGCAGCTAACATTGAGGATTCCGGTCCGATTTCTCCTTCACCAGCTAGGGGTTCTGAACAAGGTAGTATGCCTTCGTTGAGAACATGGACGATTCCCAGACTCATGAAAGAGCTGAATCGCAGGGGAATTGCTTTTCCAGCCTCAGCTCGCAAAGCAGAGTTGTTCAGATTACTTTTTCCTTTAACCCCCAGTACAAATGCAGAACAAGTGACTTTACGGACCGTGGCAACTTCACTGTCACAGATACATTCGACATTGGAACTACTGGCAACATCTTGTCAAGAGTTATGGGCTAGGGTGGAGGTTTTGGAAAGCCGACCAGGTCTGCCCCCTGAGGTTCCAGCCATCCCGGGGACATCAGCAGACACGGGGACCCCCGTGTTTGCGGGGCCTGGGCCTATGGCATTAGGTAATAGCATCTGCATTCCTTCTGTTACACCAGCTCATTTTATCCTGGCCAACCTCAGGAAGGATATATTAGACGGCAAGGATGTCAATTTGGCTTCATTGCTGATAGCTGCCCATGATGTTGCTGATAACAAGCCATATGCTTGTGGCGAAGTATCAGTGATAGTCAAATCTAGAGATCATGGGGGGGCGTGGCCTGACGTGCTGGATGGTGGACGTATTTCTGAAGAGCTCCAGGTATCCTCATTCTCAAGCCAGAGACATCCGTGTTAATTATTAACTGGTGAGAGACAGTGACCCTCCAGAGTGTCCCCATAAGCCCCTAGCATCAGCCCTGATCACTATTGTGAGCCAAAGCAGGAGGATTACAGCAATACACATCACACCACGGAGCCCTCATCAGGGTGACCGCCGCCATCTTTGAGGCCTCGGTCGGCTCAATATACACAAAGTACTCATCATCTCCTCATCCAGGACACAATTAGCTAGATAAGAGACTCCCCAATATACATTAACAGTTCTGACACTCGTACAAGCTGTCAGATTATACAAATCTGCCGGCTGAGCAGCGGCGCACCGAGGCCTAGTGACGGCTGTTAATCCGCGGCCTCAATTACTTCATTATCCAGCCAGCAAACCTCCTAGGGCTCTAGGAGGACACTGTACTGCAGCCCCGACTCCTATACTTGCACACTGGAGTGATGAAATACCAACCTCAGTTGCAGAATCAGTAGGGAGATCCCGAGGCCTAACACGGCGGCCATCTTGGTACACCCATTCCATTACAGCTTGCTTTCAGGTGTTAAGGCGTGGCCACCTTGGTACACCCATACTAATACATTAAGCAACCAGGCCTAAAGCGGTGGCCATCTTGATACACCCAAACCATTGAAGCCTACAGCCAGGCCTGAAAAAGTGGACATCTTGATACACCCATACCAGTATATCTTGCAGCCACCAGTCTAAATCTTCTTATTACACATAAACAATAAAGACACTCGATGATAAAACTTCCATTACCACCATGAATTATATTTCAGTTCAGAGAAAGTGCAGATTAACGCAGTCGCTAGCAGATGCACTGAAGGAGCGCCCTGTGATACTGACACTCAATCCGGGGACTCCACACATTTCCCGGGACAGGAAAACACAACAACCACACTAGTTTACCTACCCACACCCTCCGCTAAGCACCACTCCAAAGCTCGGCACCCGCTACAGCCTAGACGTCACCAACATCAAAAAAAAAAAAAAAAGAGGAAAAAAAAACACTTGTACCACAGTGCCAATAGAACCTTTGTCAACTTATATAACTCAGAAGACAACAATGTCACAAGGCTAGAAAGACTTCCTGGCTAAAGCGGCCATTCAGGGCGATAGCTACAAGGGATCAGGCCAAATCGACTAGCAACCTACAGCTCAGTGCTGGTACAAAAAAAAAATGTCCAAATGCAGACAAGAACGATAATCTCCCTGCAAACTAACTGAATTTTTCCCTCCACCGGATAGTGGGTCAGGCAAGAAGGGTACTAACGGTCACAACTCAATACCAAATGGCAGCACAAGAAACTCGCACTCTCCAGATTTTCTTTCTGAAAGGGGGAGTGGGGACCAACGCACTCCAGAAAACAACTCAGCAACTTCCACACCATCAGCTAGCCCAGCCAAGTCAAAACTCAGACTGGCTATAGATGCAGACATACACAATAGTGTGGGCCCAAATAGCCCGGCCGCTTACGCACAAGCGACCCTAGCTAACTCTATCGCAACCTATCCCACACAAAATCAGCCGGTGTTGGATACCACATTAAGAGACATGTTGCTATCCCTGCAAACTTCTATCCACGCAGATATCACTAACATGATGCATCACTTTCAATCGGAAATGTCTCACATAGGCGAGAGAGTAACTAACATAGAAAGCAAGATGAGTGAAGTCACAACATCCTTTAACGAACTAGTGGATGCTCAAAATGACAAAGCTGAGGATATTGAATGGATGAAGACCAAATTAGCTGACCTGGAGGACCGTTCCAGAAGGAACAATTTAAAAATAAGAGACATACCGGAATCCGTTCAACAATCATCACTACAAGAATACTTCCTCCAATTGTTGAAAACCTTTCTCCCAGAGGCTTCCCCAGGAGAGCTGATCATAGATCGGATCCATCGGCTACCGAAACCTTCCCACTTGCCTGACTGAGTCCCAAGAGACACCATTGTACGTATTCACTTCTACCATGTCAAAGAAAATTTGTTACGTGCAACAAGAAACACCGAAGCTTACCCGCAGATCTACAACTTATCGTTCTACGCTGACCTCTCCAAACACACCATGCTACTATGTAAAAACTTGGCCACGATCACAAAACCTTTACGTAACCACCAGATCCAATACAAATGGGGTCACCCAACGAAGTTGATAGTCACGAAGGAAAACAGATCTTACATGGTCCACACATTGGACGAAGGCCTGACGCTTCTACACCAGTGGAACATCCTGGACCCAATAGAACAACGACAACAACATAGCCACCATCCCCGCCGCCAAAGAAATCGGGACTGGGATGACTTTGAACCCTCAGACGACATGACCACCTGATTCCATCCAGCCACTTTAGGTACCTATAAATACCTTGGAATATCCGCTAAAGCCAATCTTCCAGCTGTATACCCCCAACATTTGCCGTGGCAATTGCCACACATGCAGAGTTCTGTACTTCTTTTTTTACTGTTCTTATTCTTTGCTCCTCTAATTTTGGAAACACTGAATTTCTATACCTGTTCGTTATGTTGACTAACCTTTGTTTCTTATTCAGTACATTTCAAAAGCATCTGTCTACTCAAACATACAAGATATGCTATCATCACTGCAGAATTCTTGTTTGAGAAGAGACATCCAAGACCTACACATCAAATTGTAAGTTATACATCCCTCAAAGGGGAATTTTGTACGAGATTAATCTCTCCGCTATCGAATATGCCTATCAGAATCTCCTCCCTCAACATAAAGGGGTTGAACCACCCCAGCAAAAGACATGCTCTATGGGCTGAAACCCGTACCCTTAAATGTGACATTCTCTGCCTTCAAGAGACACATTTCTGTCAAGAGAAAGCCCCACCCATGACACATAAAAACTTCCCTCACATATTTCTTGCAAACTCCCCGACTAAAACCAAAGGTGTACTCATAGCCATAAAGAACACAGTGACCTTTAACTTGCTATCCTCAGATGTGGATCCACAAGGTAGATACCTCATAATAATTTGTGAAATCAACAATGCCACACAATAGCTAACATTTATACTCCTAATACTGGGCAAATGAGTTTCATTCGTAAATTATGGAAGAAAATTACCAAAATAAAGAAGGGTCGCACAATACTCTGTGGTGACTTTAACCTAGTGCCTGACGCCTCCATGGACACTAAAAACCAAACACCCAAAAAGCCGAGAAGATCTGACTTGATGCCCTTTTTACACAAAAATGAGCTATATGACATATGGAGATGCCAACACTCTTCAGAACAAGACTTCACATTCTTTTCGACACCTCACTTTACGTACTCCAGAATAGATCTATTTGTTGGTGACAAACAACTTCTTCAAGACACCATCAAAACTGAAATCCACACAATCACATGGTCGGACCACGCACCCATATCCATTGACTTGAATGACAAAACTGAGCACTTCCCCACCTCCAATTGGAGAAATGATATTCATTTGATATCCCTACCCCACAACAAAGTTATACTCACTAAACACTTGAAAGATTACTTTGAGATTAACTCTAGCCCTGACTACAGCCCAACCACTGTTTGGGCTGCTCACAAAGCGTATATACGTGGAATATGTATAAAATTTAGCTCATGGGAGAAACGCCGAAGGACGCAGCGGCTTGATGACATCCTATCTAACATCAAAACATTAGAGAAAGCGAACAAACAAAATCCCACTCAATCTACTAGTGATAAATTATTTACTGCGAGGAATGACCTAAGAACAATCCTGAATGCCAATTACACTAAAAATTTGTTAAAATGGCGTGCCACGTTCTACACAGTGGGTAATAAAGCAGGTAAACTTCTCGCAGCCCAAGTAAAACAAAAAAAAAAACAAACAAAAAATACCACATATCTTGAACCCCCTTTCTGGTGACAAGATATATCACCCTAAAGGAATAGTGAATGCCTTCAGATCCTATTACAGTGAACTTTATAACCTACAAGAAGATCCCCCAACCATTCAACCCACTGACATTGGGATATCAGAATTTCTGAAACACATAAACCTCCCTAAACTGTCTTCACCCCAACTAGAGTCCCTAAACGCACCGATGACTGAACCTGAAATCACTAAAACTATATTGTCGCTCCCTAATGGCAAAGCCCCTGGACCAGACGGCTTCACAGCCGAATATTATAAACTGTTTGATAAAATTCTTACTCCACACATGAGAGAAATGTTCGACGCTGCTGCGTCCTCCAGCACACTCCCTGGTGAAATGCTATCCGCAAATATAATCACTCTCCCTAAACCAGGAAAGGATCCGGTTTCACCTCCAAACTTTCGCCCCATTTCCTTATTGAACGCAGACATCAAAATTTATGCAAAGATACTGGCCCAGAGACATTCAGCTATCATGCCCTGTCTGATCCACCAAGACCAGGTTGGCTTTATTCAGGGGAGGCAAGCCCCAGATGCCACAAGAAAGATAGTGAATCTGATACACCACGCGAAAACAAAAAAGGTCCCAGCATTATTTGTCACGTTAGACGCCGAAAAAGCCTTTGACAGAATCCATTGGGGATATTTGAAACACACCCTCACCAAATTTGGCTTTTACAGCAACATTGTCTCAGCAATCCTCGCATTGTATTCTAACCCTTCCGCCCGTGTTTTCATAAATGGGATCTTTTCTGACCCGTTCAATATAACTAATGGAACGAGACAGGGATGCCCCCTCTCCCCTCTCATTTTTACCTTACTGATGGAACCTTTGGCCCAAAAAATTTGACATTCCACCTACATCTCTGGCATTAAACTCAAAGACTTAGAATGCAAAATCACCCGATTTGCAGATGACATAATTCTCACTCTCACGGAGCCGGATCCTTCCCTGACAAATACTTGTGCAATTCTAAATGATTTCAATACCTGTTCATACTATAAAGTTAATGATAGTAAATCCAACATTATGAGCATAAATGTATCTGCATCTACTAAAGGACTTCTCCAAACCAAACACCATTTCCAATGGGTTTCCAACTCAATGCCATACCTAGGTATCTCATTAACAGCCCAACCCTCCAATCTATTTACGAAAAATTATATACCATTCCTTCAAACCTGTCAACGGGACCTTCAACAGATAGGGAAACATTACCTTTCATGGGCAGGTAGGGTAGCAGCCTTCAAAATGGTAATCCTTCCAAAACTGCTCTATCTGTACAGAGCTCTACCTATTACAGTCCCTGACTCCTTCTTCAACGACTTAAAAAGAATTATACGAACCTACATATGGCATACACACAAACCACGATGCCCGTACAAAACGATCACAAAACACAAATC
>BLSH010038205.1:292380-308917 GCA_018402905.1 Glandirana rugosa
AGACGGACTGGGTCATTACTGGGGTTTGGACTCGACGGCGGTGTTATCCTATGTGAAGTTTGTTCCGACTTCAAAGGCGTTTGGAACCCTACAGGTCTTAGAGTAGGCCGGTTCCGGGGCGATAGGTTACTCCCGGTTTTTAACGACGTATCGGAAACCTCCGGCGACGTAGACTGGTCTGGACGTCCAAGGTTCATGTTCTTCCCCTCAGGTCTGGTCAGATGCAGCAGCCTCCAAAGGCTATGCAGCAATTTTTGGCCCTCATTGGATAGCGGGGCCTTGGCCGGATGAGATTCTGGACATCCCAAGGTTTGCGGAAACTTCAGCCTTGTTTGAAGTGTATCCTATTGTGGCGGCAGCTCAGGTTTGGGGTCATTACTGGGTCAGGCAGACAGCAATTTTTCACTGACAATCAGGCAGTTTCAGAGATAGTAAACAAGGGCAGGTCCAGATGCTTGCTGATCATGTCATTTATATGTAGATTGACATGGTTGTCCCTTCAGTTTCACTTCCATATTCAATGTAGGTTTGTCAATGGTGCTGACAATTTAGCAGCCGATGCGTTATCCAGGTTTAATTATCCATTATTCTTCCGGCAGGTCCCCGATGCCGATACCTATGCAACACCATCCCCGCAATTCACAGTTCTTCGGATGGACTAGACACCCATTTGAGAGAAGTAGCCTATTTGATAAACCAGTCGCTTTCGGTCAACACCCGCAAAGCCTATGACACGGCTTGGAGAACTTTCCAGGCGTTCCAGCAAAAATATCCTGGTGGAGATAGTCGGGACAGTAGGTTCCTATTTGCTTTCATTGCCTTTGCCATTCTCAGCTTAAATTGCCCTATAGTACCATCAAAACTTATTTGGCCGGTGTTCAGTATTTCTTGTCCTTACAGGATCCGAACAGACCATACATTTTCGCCACCCATCCTATCAAAGCCATTCTGAAAGGAATTCAGAAAAAGAACCCGCCCGTCAGGGCTAGCAGACTGCCTATTATAGGCCAGATATTCTGAGGCATGTTGGACATGCTTACGGAATCTCCTTTTGGGCACTTTCAGAGTTTAGTGCTCAAAGCTGTCATATATCTAGCCTTTTACGGTTTCCTCAGGCCAGGTGAGTTTACTCGGTCTAGTACCAATTCTCGTTTCCTCAGAATAAATCAGTTAGTGAGGCACTCAGATCATTTTCAACTGCACCTGATCATATGCAAAACGCAGCAGACGAGTTCAGGGGCGGACATCCGATTCTTCAAAACAGGGAATGCTTGGTGCCCAGTTAGTACCTTAGATCAACTCATTGCTGTACAAAGCCATTAGGCAAATTAAGATACAGATCCAAGATCTACTGTTGCATGATACATGGCGTACCTTTCATCCCAACGATAAGGACTTTACTTTTTTCTCTGCCCTGCACAATAAATATTCTAGAATTGATTATTTATTCTTGTCCCAGACAGACCTCCCTTTCCTATCCAATGCAACCATCGAGCCAATGACCATGTCCGACCACCATCCAATTACGATGACCCTGACTTTCCCAGACAAGAACATTTCCCCAAAAATTTGGCGTCTAGACTCCTCACTGCTGACATCGGAAGAGAACATTAAAGCTATCCGACAGAGCATACATGAATTCTTTGTATAGAATGATACCCTTGAAACACTCCCACTTACCCAATGAGAGGCCCATTAGTATGTCATACGAGGGAAACTCCTCGCCTTAAAAACATCTAAGAGAAAGGCACAACAAAAGATAGTTACAGACCTACTCAATAAAATTAAAATCCTGGAACTTGTCCACAAGCACTCCCAAGCACAGCAAATATACCATGACCTTACCCAAGACAGGAACCTATTACGTGAAGAGTTAAACCGTAAAACACAACGTAAGTTTGTCCTGCACCAGAAACGTATTTATGAATTTGGCAACAAATGCGGGAAAATTCCTAGCTAGAGCCCTCCAGACTAGGAAAGCACGCACAAACATAAACACTATAAAAGATCCCGCCTACGTCACTCCAACAGACGTTGCAGCCCAATTTGAAAGCTACTATTCTGACCTATACAACCTCCCCAAACACTCAGCAGGTCATTTGAAAAAGGACAATCGTTCTGCCTCAATTAGGAATTTCCTCAAAAAATTCTGCCCCAAACCTATAGATAAAGAAGATGCCCTTCACTTGAAACACCCTATATCGGAAGATGAACTTAAAAATGCAATCAAACAGCTTAAAAATGGTAAAAGCTCTGGCCCAGATGGGTTCACAGCGGGTTATTTTAAAACCTTCACAGATACGTTATCCCCTCACTTCCTCAAGGCCTTTAACTCCCTTACTTCAACCACCCTCCCCTTCAATAGACTGCTAGAGGTGCACATCACAGTGCTCCCGAAGGATGAGAAAGATGCTACATCAGTTATTAATTATAGGCCAATATCCTTACTGAATGTGGACATAAAACTGTTCGCCAAAATATTAGCTAATCGTCTTTTACCTTTACTACCTTCCTTGATAGGGAAAAACTATGTTGGATTTGTCCCGGGGAGAGAAGCCAGGGATAACACAATCAAAGCCCTAAATCTACACCATTGGATATCTACCCATAAACACAAAGGTTTCTTCCTATCATTGGATGCGGAGAAGGTGTTCGACAGACTGGCATGGGACTACCTGGGAGCAGTCTTGCAACATATTGGTCTCCAAAACTGGATGTTCAATTTCATCATGTCCCTCTATACAACCCCAACTGCCAGAGTTCGAGTTAACTGACATCTGTCGAACGTCTTCTCCATTAGCAATGGGACAAGACAGGGATGCCCGCTTTCCCCAATTCTCTTTGTTCTAACCCTTGAACCCTTCCTACATTGCCTAAGGTCTAACGAAAATATCAAAGGCATACCTGTCGCTGCCTGTGGCAGTTTTTGCTGATGATATTTTGTTATTCCTAAAAGAACCACACATATCGATTTCATTGATTTCACTATTTCAGTACATTTCCAATTTCAAGATTAACTTCACCAGATCCCACGCCCTCAATATCACCCTCTCACAGGATACAGTCACACAATGTAAAAATAACTTCCCCTTCCAATGGAAACATGACGAGATCAAATACCTTGGGATCCACCTGACAACGCACCTTTCAAACATATTCTCAAAAAACTACCAACCCATACTCAAAGTGATTGCAAATGACCTCAATAAGTGGAACAAACACCAATTTTCTTGGCTCGGCTCAGCAGTTTTGAAGATGAATATCCTTCCCCTCATTTTATACATTTTACAAGCCATACCCATTAAGCTCCCCCTGACCTTCTTCTAATCCTACAAACGAATATGCACTAGATTCCTATGGAGACAGAAAAGACCTAGAATATCATATGACCAATTGACGAAACCTAAAACGAAGGGTGGCACTGGTCTCCCTGACCTTAAGAAATACTACTGGGCCTGCCACCTTTCCATAATTGTCGATTGGTCATTATGTGACCAATGCAAAGACTGGGTCCATCTGGAAAACTCCTCTCCCCTACCATTACGATCGATGCCCTAGACCTCAATACGCCACATCCCACTGACCTTGGGGGATTCCCCCCCTCATTAACGCAACACTTTCACGCTTTAGGGAAACCTGCCGAAATCTTCACCTCTCATCCAATCCTGGACACCTCACACCTGCTGGCACTGGGGAGCTACAGTTCATTGAGGGAACCATGAATGCCAACATATACTGTGACATACTGAAGCAGAACATTATCCCATCCCTTCGGAGACTTGGCTGCATGGCAGTATTCCAATATGGTAACAACCACAAACACACCTCCAAGACGACCACTGTCTTGCTAAGGAAGCTGAGGGTAAAGGTGATGGACTGGCCAAGCATGTCTCCAGACCTAAACCCTATTGAGCATCTGTGGGGTATCCTCAAATGGAAGGCGGAGGAGCGCAATGTCTCTAACATCCACCAGCTCCATGATGTCATCATGAAGGAGTGGAAGAGGACTCCAGTGGCAACCTGTGAAGCTCTGGTGAATTCCATGCCAAACAGGGTTAAGGCAGTGCTGTAAAATAATTGTGGCCACACAAAATATTGACACTTTGAGCCCAATTTGGACATTTCCCCTTAGGGGTGTACTAGCTTTTGTTGCCAGTGGTGTAGAAATAAATGGCTGTGTGTTGAGTTATTTTGAGGGGACAGCAAATTTACACTGTTATTCAAGCTGTACACTCACTACTTTATATTGTAGCAAAGGGTAATTTCTTCTGTGTTGTCACATGAAAAGATATAACAAAATATTGTAAAAAATGTGAGGGGCGTACTCACTTTTGTGAGATACTTTGTATATATATATATATATATATATATATACAGTATATATATATACTCTTAATTCAGTGTAAACTATATATTCAGTACCCTCAGCTTCTTTAGCAAGGCAGTTGTCCTCTTGGAGGTATGTTTGGGGTCGTTATCATGTTGGAATATTGCCCTGCAGCCCAGTCTCTGAAGGAGGGGATCATGCTCTGCTTCAGTATGTCACAGTACATGGTTCCCTCATTGAACTGTAGCTACCCAGACTGTAGGCAAGACATGCTTGTCATTGTACTCCTCATCTGATTGCCTCCACACATGCTTGACACCATTTGAAAAAAAATATGTTTATCTTGGTATCATCAGACCAAAGGACATGGTTCCAGTAATCCATGTCCTTAGTCTGCTTGTCTTCAGCAAACTGTATGCGGGCTTTCTTGTGCATCATCTTTAGAAGAGGCTTCCCTCTGGGATGACAGCCATACAGACCAATTTGATGCAGTGTGCGGTGCATGATCTTAGCACTGACAGGTTGACCCCCACCCCTTCAAGCTCTGCAGCAATAGTGGCAGCACTCATACATCTATTTCCCAAAGACAATCTCTGGTTATGACGCTGAGCATGTGCACTTCTTTGGTCGACTGTGGTGAGGTGTCAGAGAATGCAACCTAAAATTTCTAATAGTATGCTCGTTCCTGTGCGCAGGCGCGTGCAGAAGTGCACATGCACACAGCAGGTGTGCACACGGGTGTGCGCGGCAGGCACGCGCATGAGTGCATACTGTCACTGGCGCCTATCAGCCTATTTAAACAAGCAGCACCTTGTAAAAAGTGCTGTCCATTCTACAATGTTACTTGTGACCCCCTGTGATCTGTTTCTTGAGTGTTCCTGTTACCTGTGACCCGGTTAGACCAGACTTTGCTGGTTATTGACCCTGGCTTGCTACAACTACTCTCCTGCCTGACCCCTTGTACTTCTGCTGCCTGCCTGTTGCTGACCCTGCCTGTACCTGGTCATCCACTTGCCTGCTCCTCCTGTACCGCACCGCCAGTTTGCTACCGACCTGGCCTTCCCCGATATTCTTCAGTCTGTACGAGTTCTTCAGAGGACCTTCACATCACCACCAGTGACCCAGTCCAGCCCTCATGCCATCCTGTACTCTCAAACCTCCTGTACATTTGTCTGGACTCACCCAAGCGGTGAAGAATTTGCAAGAGGGATACACCTGATTGGAAAGCAGAGTCCAGGAGCTGTCCACACCAGCCGCATCTGGTCCCAGCCAGTCTTCTGCCCGCACCATCATCACCTTACCTACTGAACCTAAGGTGCCCTTGCCTGAACGGGGGACCATAAGAAATTTTGGGCCTTTTGCATTGCCTGCAAATTATATTTCACGCTGCAATCCAGCACCTTCTCATTGGAAGCCACAAAAGTGGGGCTGGTAATATCGCTCTTGTTAGACTAACCCCAGGCCTGGGCCCACCGGCTACATGAACAGAAGGCTCCAGAAACTGCTGACCTGAGCTTCTTCTTTCTGGCTATGGCACGGCTCTATGAGGACCCACACCAGGCTGCTACCACAGAAGCCGCATGCCATCAGGGCCGCCATATGTGGAGGACTATGTTTCGGAGTTCCAGCGGTGGAGTGCTGACATGGCCTGGAATGACGTGGCCCTCTGCTACCAATTCCGGCTTGGCCCCTCCGAGTCACTTAAGGACAAGCTAGCCTGTGTGGAGGTACCCCAGTCCCTAGAAGCCCTGATCAATCTGGCAATCCAGATTGACCGCTACCTGGTCCGCAGGAGCTACGTAGCCTATCTGGATTATGCCCTGAGTCCCTAGCTCCTCTTCTGAAGGTCAGTCCGAGCCCATGCAAATTGGGATTCTACGCCCATCACTCATTCCTGAAGAGAGACACATATGTCTGGCCCACAACTTGTGCCTGTACTGTGGAGGGCCGGGACATCTCATCAGATCTTGCCCTGCTTGGTAAGTGCTCCATCACTACCGAGGAAAAAGTTCTGTCCTTGCCTAACAATGCAACTCACCTTGTCCTTTCTATTTTTCTGCAGCTTCCCGGTGTGAGTATCCAGGTCCCAGCCATCCTTGATTCAGGAGCATGTAGCTGTTTTGTGGACCTGACCTTTGCAGCCCAACACCAGATCCCTCTCAGACCTAAGGCACACCGAATGGTCATCCACCTGGCCAACGGATCCACCATTAAATCGGGCACAGTTACCCATGAAACTTTTCCCCTCCTCACCAAGACCACCAGCAGTCATTCAGAGAACCTGCTACTGGACGCCATTGCATCCCCCTCTTCCCTGTCTTCCTTGGCCTACCATGGCTCCAGGCTCACTGCCCCAACATCAACTGGACCACTGGTGAAATTCAGTTCACGTCCCCCTATTCCCAGCTTCATTGCCTGCAGCAGGCCCGGAGTCACCTGCTTCTGTACTATGCCTGAATTCTGACCCTGACCAGGTGACCCATGAATCCGTTCCCTCAGTATACCATGACTTTTTGATGTGTTCAACAAAAAGGGGCCCGATGAGCTACAGCTCCACAGGGCCTACGACTGCCCGATTGAGTTGTTGCCATGTGCTCATGTGCCCTTTGGCAGGATTTACCCGCTCTCTGAGGTGGAACTAAAGGCCCTCAAGGCCTATCTGAATAATAATTTGAAGAAGGGGTTCATCTGGCCTTCCCACATCTTCTGCAGGGGCCGAAATATTCTTTGTTGAAAAAAAGGACCATTCCCTTAGGCCTTGCATAGACTACCGAGACCTCAACAAAATTACGGTCAAAAAACATTACCCCTTGCCCCTGGTCCCTGAGCTGTTTCAAAGGCCTGGCTCTGCTACCATCTTCACCAAATTGGACCTTTGTGGTGCCTATAACCTCATTCATATCCGGGAGGGTGACGGACACGATTTGGCTACTACAAATACTTAGTCATGCCCTTTGGGCTCTGTAACACTCCGGACACCTTCCAGCACCTGGTGAATGATGTCTTCCGGGACTACCTTGATCAGTTTGTCATAATTTACTTAGATGACATCCTCATCTTTTCCCCAACCTTGGAGGAATACCGCATGCACGTCAAGTGCCTGGAACGCCTACGCCAACATGGACTTGCAAAAGTTGAAAAGTGCACGTTTGAACGCTCCAGCATTCCATTTCTGGGTCTCATCATCTCCGTCACAGAAGTTATTATGCATCCACAAAAAGTCTATTCCATCCTGGACTGGCCAGCACCAGTGGATAGAAAAGGGGTCCAACACTTTGTAGGCTTCACAAATTTCTATAGAAAGTTTATCAAGGATTTTTCAGCTGTACTTGCACCCACCACTCAGCTTGCTAAACAGAATTCCCAATTCTACTGGTTCTCCGAGGCCCAACAGGCCTTTCTGATGCTCAAGAAGTTACTCACCTCTGCTCTTGTCTTGAAGCACCCGGATCCAGCCCTGCCATACATACTAGAGGCGAATGCCTCAGAAACCGCAGTTCTCTACCAGAGACGAGGTCCCAAGGCCTCATTTCGCACCATTGCCTTCTTCTCCCACAAGCTCACCTGAAACAAATTATGACATTGGAGACCAAGAGCTCCTGTCCATTAAGTCCGCCCTGGAGGAATGGTGATACCTGCTGGAGGGAGCCTCACATCCTATCTTGGTCTTCATAAGAACCTTGAGTACCTGCAGACTGCTAAAAGGTTAAACCCATTTAAGGCACGTTGGACACTCTTCTTCTCCAGGTTTCAGCTGCACACCACATACAGGCCAGGGTTGAAAAACATAAAATCGGACGCCCTGTGTAGCATGTTCTGCGAACTTGGAATCCCTACTCCACCAGATACTATCCTCCCTTCCCAGAACTTCTTGCTGTCCCAGGAGGATCTGCTATCTCGGGTCAGGTGATCTATAGCCGGTCCCTCTATGCCACCTGACCCCAGACTGGTGACAAAAGATGGGCTATGATGGTACCATGACAGGATCTTCATACCAGAAGAACTGCGTTTGGACATGTTGGAACTTTGTCATGACCACAGGTTGGCCAGGCACTTTGGTGGTCGCAAAATGATGGAGCTGCTATTGCGCTCCTTTTGGTGGCCTTTAGCTGATGAGGACTGCAGGAAATACGTCAGTGCCTGCCCAATCTGTGTCCGAAACAAGACCAGTGGGGCCAAAGCCTGGGACCTATTGAACCCACTCCCTATTCCTGAGTGCCCATGGTCCCACATATCCATGGACTTTATAGTCCAATGACCCCCTTCTGCCGGATTCAACACCATCTTTGTAATTGTGGCACACCTTATCCCCATGAAGGGCACTCCATCTGCAGCTGAAACAGTGGAGACCTTTATCAAAGAGGTAGTCCGTCTCCATGGGATCCCCGCCAATATAGTCTCCGATCGTGGGGTGCAATTCACATCTCGAGTCTGGAAGGCCTTATGCTCGGTTTTGGGGATCGAACAGGCATTCTCGTCTGACTAACATCCACAGACGAATGGCCAGACAGAAAGGACTAACCAGACCCTGGAACAATACCTCCGCTGCTACTCCTCTTTTTCCCAGAACGATTGGGTCTCATTACTACCAGTAGCTGAATTCACCTACAACAACACGGTGCATTCGGCCATTAAACAATCTCCATTTTGGACGAATCTTGACTACCACCCTAAGTTTCTACCCAAATTAATACCAGAAAGTGTGGTGCCTGTGGTACAAGAGATTACAGAATCCTTGGAAAAGAATAACAGACTCCTACAGGAGACGCTATCCTGGACTCAGGAGAGCAACAAAAGAGCCTTTGACAGGGGAAGACGAGGGGAGTTGGACCTGCAACCGGGCGAACGAGTGTGGCTGGCAACCAAGAATCTGAGACTCTCATGCCCCTCAAAGACATTGTGTTAGGAAAAAGACTGTTTCTGAAGGTCTTGGTGCTTATGCGTGCTCCTGCACGCTCGCGGGCGCCCTTGAGCTCCCGTGCACATGCAAATACTGGAGACGGTGCCAAATGGCTCCATTTAAGCTCACAATGCCCAGCAGCCAGTGATGTCCATTCTACAACATGTGAGTGTTCCTGAGTGACCTGATTTCCTGAGTATCTGTTCCTGTGACCCGGCTTGACCTTGACCCTGTTGATTTCTGCTTGCACTGACCCCCAGCTTGCCCACGACAACTCTTCTGCCTGATCCCAGTGTACTTCTGCTGCCAGCCCATTAACGACCCTGCCTTTACCTGACGATTCTTCTACCTGAACCCTTTGTACCGCATTGCCAGCCCGTTGCCGACCTAGCCTGCATGACCACCCACTACCAGCACGAGCTTCACTGGACTTCCCACACCACCACCAGTGATCCTGTCCAGCCCTCATACCCCCCCTGAGCTCCTGCACTCCCTGTCTGCTCTACCAGGGAACCTTGAACCAAGGCAGCAAGAGTGGTTGCTTCCTGCATAAGACAGACTCCACCACCAGGTGTGTGACAGTAACGGACAGCCATGTCTGAGTCTCTGCAGGGAGCACCCTCTGCCATGGATGAATTTTGTGTCCATCTGGCCGGCCTCACACGGGCGGTCCAGAGCCTGCAAGAGGGCTATACCCGGCTGGAAGAACGGGTTCAGGAGCTTGCTACACCTGCGGCTTCTGGAGCTGGTAAGACCACAGGTCGCACCATTGTGGTCTTGCCATCTGAGCCTAAGGTCCCTTTGCCGGACAATTTTGCTGGAGACCGGCGCAAGTTAAGAGCCTTCTGGAATGCATGTGAGCTGTACTTCGGCCTCCAGCCCCGTACCTCCGGGAAGTCCGGCTCCTCTCCCGTCAACGACCTCCTCCTTCTCTCCCATGGATCAACCAGAGCCATGCAAATAGGGCTACTGCGCCCTTCTCTGACCCCTGAAGAGAGGCAATGGAGGTTCTCCCTGAATCTGTGCCTGCATTGTGGGGAACCGGGGCATGTAGTGAGATTCTGCCCAGCCAAGTGCGGTAAGTGCCCACCAGTTTCCTCAGCAGCAATGTCTAACATACCCAGTCAGATTTCTCACTTTGTCATCTCCCTTTTCCTACAGCTTCCCAAAGAGACTACCCAGGTCCCATCAATTGTTGATTCCGGAGCATGCAGTTGCTTTGTGGATGAAACCTATGCAGCTGCGCATCACATTCCTCTCCAACCCAAGACACACCAGATGACTATCCCCCTGGTGGATGGATCCCCCATCAAATCCGGCACAGTCACCCATGAAACCGCTCCTCTCCTCGCCACCACAGCTGACGGCCATCAGGAGTTGTGTCTTCTGGATGCCATAGCATCTCCAATGTTCCCCATCATTCTGGGTCTGCCCTGGTTCCGGGCACATGACCCCAGTATTGACTGGACCACCGGAACTGTCAACTTTCGGTCCAAGTACTGTCGCCAGCACTGTTTTAAGCGTGCCAACAATGCTACTCCCACTCTGCTTAGCCTAAACCCGGATCCTGACCCTGATGTCCGGCTAGTTGTGCCCTCAGTCTATCACAACTTTCTAGATATTTTCAGCAAGAAGGGGGCGGAGTAACTACCACCTCACAGGCCGTACGATTGTCCCATTGAGCTCCTACCTGGAGAGGAAATACCCTTTGGGAGGATCTATCCCTTGTCTGAACCAGAGTTAGCAGCCCTCAAGGCCTATCTGGATGACAACATGGATAAAGGCTTAATCAGACCCTCCACGTCCTGTGTGGGGGCTGGCATCTTCTTTGTGGAGAAGAAGGATCGGTCTTTGCGACCTTGCATAGATTACAGGGAGCTCAACCTAATTAAGGTTAAGAACCGTTATCCCCTGCCCTTGGTTCCGGAATTGTTTCAAAGACTGGGCTCCGCTGTCGTCTTCACTAAACTGGATCTCCGTGGGGCATAAAACTTGGTCCATATCCGGGAAGGCGACGAGTGGAAAACCGCTTTTCGCACTCGTTTTGGGCACTACGAGTACCTAGTCATGCGCTTCGGTCTGTGCAACGCCCCTGCCACCATTCAGCACTTTGTAAATTCCGGGACTATTTGGACATGTTTTTCATCATTTACTTAGATGACATTTTGATCTTCTCTTCCTCCCTTGAGGAGCACCACAGACATGTCTCCTTAGTTCTGAGTCGCCTTCGACAACACAGCTTATATGCCAAGGCGGAGAAATGCTCCTTTGAACAGTCCAGCATTCACTTCCTCAGGCTAGTCATCTCCATCACAGGCATCAACATGGATCCACAAAAGATCTCTACTATCTTGGACTGGCCAGCACCATCTGATAAAAAAGGGTCCAACGTTTTGTAGGCTTTGCAAATTTTTATAGACGATTCATCAAGGGGTTCTCCGCTATCATCAACCCGATCACTCAACTCACAAAACAAAATTCCTGATTTCACTGGTCCACCGAAGCCCAGGCAGCTTTCCAGACTTTAAAGGAGTTGTTCACTTCAGCCCCCATCCTAAAACATCCTAATCCAGCACTGCCTTACGTCCTGGAAATGGACGCATCTGAAATTGCTGTGGGGGCTATCCTTTTCAAAGGCAAGGCTCCAAAGCTTTGCTCCATTTGGTGGCTTTCTTTTCCCGCAAGTTGTCTGCACCGGAAAGGAATTACAACGTGGGAGACAGGGAACTCCTGGCCAATAAGTCAGCTCTGGAGGAATGGCGGTACCTGCTTGAGGGGACCATGCACCCCATCCTTATATACACCGATCATAAAAATCTGGAGTACCTGAGAACAGCGAAAAGACTGAAACCACGGCAAGCCCGATGGGCCCTCTTCTTCTCCAGGTTTCAGTTCCATCTAACCTATAGGCCGGGGTCAATAAACGTCAAACCGGATGCCCTCTCCCGGATGTTCAGCGAACCTGGAGATTCCACGTCACTGAACTTTCTGCTCACCCAGGAAGACTTGCTATCACAGGTAAGGCAATCCCTGGCAGGCTCTTCTGGTCCTTCTGATTCCAGGTTGCAGGCAAAGAATGGCCTATGGTGGTATGGCAACAGGATCTTTTTACCTGCTGGTCAACGTGTGGCCACTTTAGGACTTTGTCATGACCACAAACTGGCTGGGCATTTTGGGGCATGCAAGACAGCGGAATTGCTCTCCCGCACCTTCTGGTGGCCGAGAGCTGAGGAAGATTGCAAAAGCTATATCAATACTTGCTCTGTCTGTGTCCGCAACAAGACTGATAAAGCCAAAGCCTGGGGCCTTCTGAACCCACTCCCGGTACCTGAACGCCCATGGTCCCAAATTGCCATGGACTTTATTGTAGAGTTACCTCTCTCTCAGGGGCGTTCTACTGTATTCATGGTCATTGACCGCATGACAAAAATGGCTCATTTCCTGCCCATGAAGGGCACACCCACAGCTGCTTAGACAGCAAAGACTTTCATTAAGGAAATAGTCTGACTCCATGAAGCCCCCATCAGCATCATCTTGGACTGTGGAGTCCAATTCACCTCCAGGTTCTGGAGAGCTCTGTGTTCATCCCTGGAAATCAAGTTATCGTACTCCTCCGCTTACCACCCACAGACCAATGGTCAAATGGAAAGAATGAACCAAATGCTTGAGCAGTACATCCAATGCTTTTCTTCTTTCTCGCAAGACGACTGGGTTTCACTGTTGCCGTTGGCCGAATTTGCGTACAACAACACTATCCACTCGGCCACTAAACAGTCTCCATTTTGGGCCAATTATGGGTTCCAACACACATTTCTTCCTGCTCTGTCCATGGAGAATACAGTACCAGCAGCCCAAAGGGCAACAGACTTCTTTAAGACCAATAATAAATTCCTACAGGATACCCTGTCTGGGACTCAGGAATTGAATAAAGAGGCATTTGACAAGAGAAGGCCGGGGGAGCTGGAATTGCAGCCTGGCCACCAAGTCTGGCTCTCTGCTCGGAACCTGAGACTAGCATGCCCTTCTAAGAAGTTGAGTCCGAGGTTCATTGGGCCTTCTGCTGTAAACATGAAGATTAATAGGGTGGCATTTGAGCTCGACCTTCCTTCTTCCCTACGCATCCACCCGGTCTTCCACACTTCCTTGGACGAAATACGGACCCACCTGAACCAGTGTTGGTAAACGGATAGGAGGAGTTCGAGGTGAAGGCCATCATGGACCATCAACCATCAAGGAAGAAGTGCCCGCCAGGGCATCCGGAAGCTGCCCCTTGGGGGGGCAATGTTAGGAAAAAGAGTGTTTCTGAAGGTCTTGGGGCTTGTGCGCATGCCCGTGTGCGTGCGCGCTCCCATGTGCGCGCACCGGAAATGGCGCCAAGCGGTTCCATTTAAGCTCACAACACTCAGCAGCCAGTGCTGTCCGTTCTACAGCATGTAAGTGTTATGAGTGACCTGATTTCCTGAGTATCTGTTCCTGTGACCCGGCTTGACCTTGACCCTGTTGATTTCTGCCTGCACCGACCCCCAGCTTGCCCATGACAACTCTTCTGCCTGATCCCTGTGTACTTCTGCTGCCAGCCCATTAATGACCCTGCCTGCATCTGACGACTCTTCTGCCTGAACCCTTTGTACCGCATTGTCAGCCCGTTGCCGACCCAGCCTGCACAACCACCCACTACCAGCACGAGCTTCACTGGACTTCCCACACCACCACCAGTGATCCTGTCCAGCCTTCATGTCCCCCTGAGCTCCTGCGCTCCCTGTCTGCTCTACCAGGGAACCTTGAACCAGGGCAGCAAGAGTGGTTGCTTCCTACATAAGACAGACTCCACCACCACGTGCGTGACACATTGGGGCCAAGGATTATCAGACCTTTCCCTGTGAAAAGAAAAATTAATAGGGTGGCATACGAATTGGACCTTCTTCCATCCATGCGTGTCCACCCAATGTTCCATGTCACGCTGTTAAAACCTGTGACCCAGGATCCCTTCCAGGGACAGAAGGCGGCTCCACCAGAACTAGTCCTTGTGGATGGAGAGGAGGAGTTTGAGATACAAGCTATTTTAGATTGCAGGAAGAGGGGGGCTCTACCCAAGTCCTGGTCAAGTGGAAGGGGTAACTTTGGTGGGGAGGCAATATCAGAGAATACAGCCTGAAGTTTCTAATAGTATGCCCGTTCCTGTGCGCAGGCATCTCTGGCGCCAAATGGCCTATTTAAACAGGCAACACCTTATAACAAGTGCTCTCTATTCTACAGCGTTACCTGTGACCCCCTGTGATCTGTTTTCTGAGTGTTCATGTTATCTGTGACCTGGCTAGACCCAGACCTTGCTTAATTTCCACCTGCTTGCCTACGACTACTCTCCTGCCTGACCCCTTGTAATTCTGCTGCCTGCCTGTTGCCAACCCTGCCTGTACCTGATCATCCACTTGCCTGCTCCTCCTGTACCGCACCACCAGCTTGCTACCGACCCGGCCTGCACCAGTATTCTTTAGTCTGCACAAGTTCTTCAGAGGACCTTCACATCAACACCAGTGACCCAATCCAGCCCTCATGCCATCTTGTACTCCTGAACCTACTGTTTACTCTACCATGGCTTCCCTATTTGGGATAGTAAGAGAGGTTGTCCGTTGCATAAGCCATACTCCAGCATCCGGTGCGTGACATGAGGCTTGTTCTGAGTTGAACCTGTCCTGATAAACCGCTATATGGTCTTGGCCACTAGGGATGGTCCCCCAGTTCGAGTCGAATACATGTTCGACTCGAACATCTGTGGTACGCCTGTTCAGAGAATCCCAAACATTATGGGGCGTTCGTGGGAAATTTGAGCGCTGCATAATGTATACAAATCATGGGGAAATGCCACCCTTTGATTGGCCAAAGCATGCATATGACTTGCATGTTTTGGCCAATCACAGCACGCTCTGCTGTGAGAGCCATGATTGGCCAAAGGCAGGGTGCAGAGATTTCACTCCACGTCCGCACTATATAAAGCTGCTTGTACAGCGGCTCTATGTAGTGTGTGTAAAGCAGGGAGAGAGACAGTTTAGCTAGTGGCAGTTCAGTGTAGAGAGAGATAGTGCGACCTGTATACAGTTAGTGCAGAGTGTAGAACAGGGATATGCAATTAGCGGACCTCCAGCTGTTGCAGAACTACAAGTCCCATGAGGCATAGCAAGACTCTGACAGCCTCAAGCATGACACCCAGAGGCAGAGGCATGATGGGACTTGTAGTTTTGCAACAGCTGGAGGTCCGCTAATTGCATATCCCTGGTGTAGACTATATACAGGCAGTGCAGGCAGTGTAAGAATATATATATATATACAGCCTGGTATATATATATATATATATATATATATATATATATATATATATATAGGTATATACAGCTCATTTAGTAATATATAATAAATAATGTAATAATATATATGTACCTTCCATAGTATATATATATATATATATATATATATATATAATGCAATGCCTTCCTTTAGTGTAGACTATATACAGCTCATTCTGTATATAATATTTAGAACACGTTCGGGCAGTGTAAGAAATAAGAATATATACAGTTATGCTCATACGTTTACATACCCTGGCAGAATTTATGATTTCTTGGCCATTTTTCAGAGAATATGAATGATAACACAAAAACCTTTCTTTCACTCATGGTTAGTGTTTGGCTGAAGCCATTTATTATCAATTAACTGTGTTTAGAATTGGCATGGATCTGGTGGGACCAGTAGTAAAGTTTGTCCGGGGGGCCATCGGCACATACTGGTAATACTGGACTATGCCACACGGTATCCTGGAGCCATTCCCTTGTGTAATACCTCAGCTAAGGCTATTGCCAAAGAGCTTGTCCAGGTATTTAGTTGTGTGGGTATTTCAAAAGAGGTATTAATGGATCAAGGAGTCACTAAAGAATTGTGTAAGTTGCACAAAATCTCTCATCTCCCTACTTCTGTCTACCATCCCCAAACTGATGGTCTTATGGAGAGATTTAACAAAACGCTCAAATGCATGTTAAAGAAGGTGGTGGACAAAGATGAGAGAAATTGTATTTTTTTCTGCCATACCTCATGTTTGCCATAAGAGAGGTACCTCAGGCATCTACATGTTATTCCCATTTTGAACTACTGTATGGTAGATATCCCAGGGGATTGCTAGATGTCGCAAAAAAATGTGGGAGGGAGAGACCACGCCTTTCAGAAATGTCATTGAACATATCTCACTGTTGCAAGATAGAACTGAGGCTGTCATGCCGCTTGTACGGGAACATATGGAGCAAGCCAAGGCGGCCCAGAGA
>BLSH010038216.1:0-10681 GCA_018402905.1 Glandirana rugosa
GAACAAAACAGGCTGCAGCCTAAAGCTGTGTATGACATGTATCTAAAATGTGTCTTTTGCAAGAGTTTAAGAGATCAATGAAGAAGAGTATCTGAGATTGTCACAAAGCTAAATACCTGCATAAAAAGCCCACGAGGAACACTGATGTCTACCAATTCTTGGTCCACATACTAGTGCCAGACAGTATATTGTGCTGCCAGTCTTAGTCTGTAGTTGCAACATGGTTATAAAGCAGCTAGAGACCATACAACATTAGAACTCCATTTTTTTGTGTGTATGCAGTCCAACATGACCTTGTGTGAAGAATTTATTGAGCAAATTAGCAACAAAATTATGAGAAGTGCCAAACAAATGATATTACTTAATAAAGAGAAAAAAAGGGGGGGGGGGGTACCATCGTCCCTACTGATTGAAACAAGAAATTTTGGGGAGGCTAGAATGGACTTTAATAGTACCGTACAAAAGGCTAAGATACAACAATTATAAAAATATATTTTTATTACAATAACAATGATAATGAGCAGGGCCCTCTGATTCCACCTGTATTGAATTGTATTGTAATTGTACTGTCTGCCCTAATATTGTAAAGCGCTGCGCAAACTGTCAGCGCTATATAAATCCTGTATAATAATAATGTTCTGGACCTATGCCATTGCCCATTCGGCAGGTGAATACCGAACCCTCCATTACCCAGGGGCATTGCGGGCAATTGCCACAACGATGAGTGCCTTATACATGCTGGGCTTCCATGCCCGCCAGGATTGATCTCCTTCATGGGTCGTGTGCAGGTTTTAGCCAAGGGTAAGGTGATCTGTGAGTGGTATCATCATATGGGATGTATATGTGCGTACATATCTTGTCATATATCATGTTGTTGTGATTAATATTGTTTTTATTTTCATTTGTAGTCTGACATTGGTACTCGCTTTATAGTACTGTTTGTATATATGTATAGAAAAGCTTCTGAAGAAGCGGTGTTCTCTCCGCGAAACATGAGCAACTAATATACAAATTCTGCATAATATATCTAGCGGTACCACACTCAAGAAGTGTTAGAGCCACTTCTTGTGTCCCATGTCTCTTTTTATAATTCGTTGGATTTTAAAATTGTTATTGTAATAAAAATATATTTTTATAATTGTTGTATCTTAGCCTTTGTACGGTACTGTTAAAGTCCATTCTAGCCTCCCCAAAATTTCTTGTTTTAAATTAGCAACAAAAGCAGATGCACATCTACTGCATATCTACTGCCTCATTTAGCTAAGTACAGTGATACCTCGGTTCACAAACGCTTCTGTTCATGAACAACTCGGTTCGTGAACAGAAGAGTTCACAAAAATTTGCTTTGGTTCACGAAAACGAGCCGCGGCCATCTTCCCCGCTCTGACACATTCAAATTGAGAAGAGCAGTGCAAGATGAGAGTCTTACGAGAACCTGTCCACTCAGATAGGGGTTTCTGCCCCCTGACTACCATGAGAGTGGGCTCACTTGATTGCGAATCATGGAAAAACTGTTCATATGATTCTACAACTTTACCATGCCCTCAGATGATGTATGCGCAGTGCTGTTTTCTGGCCCCTAGATCAGTCATTTAAATAGGGGTTTGGGATTGTTTCAAACAAGGATTAAAGAGGAGCTATAGTTTTTTCTCTTTTTAGATGTACACATGAAAGAGGTCAGCTTAATGTAAAGGACTGTATGTAATACATGTTTAAAAATTTGATTTTTTATACATACTTACCTGTAAAATCCATTTCTTTCCAAGGACGTCACAGAGCAGACTATACACCCTGTTCCAAATTATTATGCCAATGATATTTTTCTCATTTACCTAAATAATTGATGTAAACAACAGTCAGCATCATTTCCATCTTATCAACTATTAAAAGTACAATTCAAATTTTATTTGAACAAACCTCCTAATGATAACAGTATTTTTTTTTCAAAATAAAAAACTTACAATGCACTGTTCCAAATTATTACGCACAGTAAGTTTCAAAACACTTTAAAGGATGAAAATAACTCTAAATTGTCATTTGTTGTGTTTGCAGCATATTTACTGTAATCAAAAGCTATTTCAATCAAACTTTGAACAACATTTTAACTTTTTAAACATTTTAACAGGTCACGTTACATTTTAACATAGGACCCGTTATTTGATAGCAGCTTCACAAGTCTTGCATCCATTGAACTTGTGAGTTTTTGGACAGTTTCTGCTTGAATTTGTTTGCAAGATGTCAAAATAGCCTCCCAGAGCTGCTGTTTGGATGTAAACTGCCTCCCACCCTCATAGATCTTTTGCTTGAGGATGCTCCAAAGGTTCTCAATAGGATTGAGGTCAGGGGAGGATAGAGGCCACACCATGACTTTCTCTCCTTTTATCCCCATAACAGCCATTGATGCAGAGGTATTCTTTGCAGCATGAGATGGTGCATTGTCATGCATGAAGATGATTTTATTACAGAAAGCATAGTTCTTCCTTCTGTACCAGGGAAGGAAGTGGTCAGTCAGGAACTCAACATACTTTGCAGAGGTCATCTTTACACCTTCGGGGACCCTAAAGGGGCCAACCAGCTCTCTTCCCATGATTCTGGCCCAAAACATGACTCCACCACCGCTTTGCTGACGTGGCAGCCTTGTTGGAACAGGGTGGCCGTCCACCAAGCATCCACTACTCCATCCATCTGGACCATCCAGGGTTGCACAGCACTCATCAGTGAACAGGACTGTTTGAAAATTAGTCTTCATGTATTTTTCTGCCAAATGCAGCCGTTTCTGCTTGTGAGCATTGGTTAGTGGTGGCCGAATAGGTTTATGCACAGTTGCAAGACTCTGGAGGCCTCTACACCTTGAAGTCCGTGGGACTCCAGAGGCACCAGCAGCTTCAAATATCTGTTTGCTGCTATGTAATGGTGTTTTAGCAGCTGCTCTCTTGATTCGATGCATGGATCTGGCAGAAATCTTCCTCAATGTGCCTTTATCTGCACAAACCCGTCTGTGCTCTGAATCAGCCACAAATCTATTAATAGTGCAATGATCACGCTTACGTTTTTGTGAAATATCTAATGTTTTCATACCTCGTCCAAGGCTATTTTAATCTTTTCGGCAGAAGAGAGATCATTTTTCTTCCCCATGTTGCTTGAAAATGGTACTCTGCTTAATAATGTGGAACACCCTCTGTTAGGAGAAGATTGTGCTGAGGACGTGTTTGCATTTGATTGTTGTTTTCTCGCGCTCCCAGAAGAGGCGGTGCTGGGCAGCTCTATTTAAACAGTGGACTTCCTGTAGCAAATGCTTTCCATTCTACAGCGTTCCGGCGACCCCGTGCCCTGCTTTGAGAGACTTTTCTGTATCTGTGACCCCGGCTTTCCTTGGACTCTGCTGAATTCTGCCTGCCCAGATCCCCGGCCTGTCTACGACCATTCTCTTGCCTAATCCTCCTGTACCTCGCTGCCCGCACGTTGCCAACCCTGCCCATCCGCCTGCCTGCTCCTTTTGCACCTCCTAGCCAGCCAGTTGCCGACCCAGACTGTACGTCTACTCTAGTAGCTCTAGTGGACCTTCACGCACCATCAAGTGATCCAGTCCAGCCCTCGTGCCCCCCTGTGCTCCTGAACTCCCTGTCTACACTATTAGGGATTCTCGAACCAGGACCGCAAGAGAGGTGACCCCTGCAGAAGTCAGACTCGTCCGCCAGGTACGTGACACCCTCCTTTAGTAGTTTTTCCTTTAATTGGGCTCACCTGGCAATCTAATTATAACAGGTGTCCGAGATTGTTTTCAGTGATCAAAAGAGCCCTGAGACACCATGCCATTCATGAGTTAAACTGAAAAACAAAATATTTAATCTTTATTACACTGAAATAGAATTTTCATAATAATTTGGAACAGGGTGTATATTCATATACATACTGGGTTATACGCCACCTATAGGTGAATGGACACTGGCAATCAAACAAAAAACAAACAGGAAGTTCCCCCTCCTATATAACCCCTCCCACACTGGGAGCACTTCAGTTTTGTAGCAAGCAATGAACTCCACAAATACAGAGAGGGGAGGGACCTCTGTGTCCCGTGATGTCCTTCAGAAGAAATGGATTTTACAGGTAAGTATGTATAAAAAATCCAATTTTCTTTCTCGGACATCACGGGAAACATGGCAGGCTATATATTCATATACATACATATACATACATCATAAACACCGCCGGTGTTTTCTGGCGTTTTTTGCAGCTCTCCATGTTAGTCAATGGCCCCATAAAAACGTCGGCGTTTTTGAGCTGTAGATGGCATCGGCGTTAGTGAGCTAAAAGTAGAACCCACGGCCATCGCCTTCTGAGGCTATAACGTTTTGGCGTTTTTCGACGCCGACGCCGCAAAACGCCAACTAATATTGTACCGGCGTCAACCGACGTTTTTTGACGCCGACGTTTTTAGGTTGAAAAATAGCAGAGGGATGATTTTTTTTAAAAACGGCTATTGACGCCGACGCTCACTAACACCGAAAAACGCAGATTTTTTTTCCTTGACGTCGGGCCCGACGTTTTGTTTATTTTTAAACATACGCCCGTGTGTATGAGGCCTAAGCCTTGTAGTCAAGTCCTCATCAAGGAGCGGAAAGCCAAGGCCTCTGAAAATATATGGACAAGGCAGAAACTTGTCCTTTGACAAAACCAGATTCAATCCCATGGAAAGGGAGGAAATCTAACAGGTGGTAACAGATGAGTTACCCCTTGAAGAAAGGTCCTGATCAAGGAGTGAGAAGTCAAGGCTTCTGAAAACATATGGACAAGGCAAAAACCTGTCCTTTGATTGTAGTCAAAACCAGCTTCAAGTCTACTCCTGCTTGAAGAAAGGCTAGCATTTTTCCAATCACATACCTGCAGGGATGCCATTTCCTGGCCTCACACCACGCAATGGACCCTGTGATAAATCTTCCTGGTGACTAGCTTTTTAGCGCTTACCATTGTAGATAACACAGAGCCCAAAAACCCCAGGATCTCTCAATTGCATGGCTTCAATTGCCATGCCGTCAGCTTAGCGCACCTAAATTCGGGTGGAATATAGGACCCTGAGAAAGTAGGTAGGATCGGACCGGAAGCTGCCAAGGCCCATCCACCGTTATTTCTGGGTAGCAAGGCCTCCTGGCCCAATCTGGTGCCACCAGAATGACTGTCGCCGCCACCTCCCAAATTTTGCGCAAGTGATACGGTAGCGGAGAGATTGGGGGAAAGGCATAAATAAAGGAGAACTGGGCTCATGGAATCACCAGAGCCCCTACTCCTATAGCCAAAAGATCCCCTGCTCGGGACAGAACCTGCTGGACTTTGTTGTTGAATTGAGATGCCAGTAGATGCCATCAACCTCTGGTGTCCCCCAGCGCAGGCAAATTGCCCGAAACACTTCGGGCTGCAGTGACCACTTTCCCGGGTGTATCTGTTGGCAGCTGAGAAAGTCCGCCTTCCAATTTTCCCACGCCTGGGATGTGAACTGCAGAGAGTCTTGCAAACTTGCCACTGCCATGGTCTTGTCGGCCTGTACCCTTACCAGGTAGCCCTGCAACCTGGATGTCCAATACCTCAGAGCTAGCCGAATAGGTCATAGCTCTAAGAGGTTTATGGGCAATCTCTGCTCCACCAAGGACCATCTCCCCTGGACCATGGAGCCCCCATGACCATTCCCCAGCCTACGAGACTGGCATCTGTGGTCACAATCTTCCAAGACACTGGAAGAAAAGATCTGCCCTGAGACAGATTCTGGTTTACTAACCACCAGGCAAGATAAGGCTATGCAGGAATCCGAAGTCTGCAACTATCTGTTCCACTTTGCCAGGATGTTGTGCTGAATGTGCTGAAGCTCCCTGGAGTGAAACTATGCATAGGGAACTGCCTCGAAAGAGGCTACCATCTTCCGTAGCAGCCTCACAGTGAAGTGAGGTGAACTGAAGAGTGTCTCATCGCCCTCACTTGGCTTACCAGAGCCTCAAGGTCGCTGATCCTATCAGTGGTGAGAGTATACTTGCCTGGACTGTATCTAGCTATAGACCTTCATATTCCAGAGACTGAACTGGGTCTAGTAAGGAATACCCTACATACATGACCCAGCCCCTACTTTCCAGGATTGTTAAGGTCACATCCTGGTCGAGTCTGCACCGAGACTGATCTCTGAGCAAGAGGTTGTCCGAGCATCCCATTATTAGGACCCCTCGTGACCCCAGAAGGCCCAGCACTGGAGCCAGAATGTTTATGAAGATTCAGGGAGCTATTGTGATCCTGAATGGTAGAGCCTGAACTGGTAGCGTCATTCTTCTATTGCAACCCAAAAACCTCTGATGAGGTAGCAAAATTGGCACAGGCAAATATGCCTCCTTGATGTCTATTGATGCCAAAAAAAACTCCTTCCTGGTGCGAGGCAATTATTGAGCGGATTGACTCAATGCGGAACAGCCGTACCGCAAGAAATTGGTTTAGGACCTAGAGATCTAGAATAGGCCATACCTTCCCGTTTTGCTTCGGGACCGTAAAATGATTGAGTAATAAGCAAGCAGGCATGTGTTTATGCAAAATGTGCCTATGTAAGTAAGCAGGCATCTGTTTATGCACAACATGCATTCATAGGCATCAGGTGTCTGCATCATGTGTGCTATGCATCATGCGACCTATGCAGACACCTTCCTATGCAGACACTTGCCCATGCAGACACAAGTCTAAATGCGACACAGGCCCATGCGATACAGGCCCATGCGACACAGGCCCATGCAACACATGTCTCTGTGACATTCGCCTCCTTGCGACCCGCGTGTTTTAAGCAAACAAGCGTTTAAGCAGACACGTGCTCCAGCAAACATTGATTTAGGCAAATGTGCTTTTTTAGCAACCGTGCGTTTAAGCCAGTTTGCAAGCATGCCCCTGTTCAACTACAACTGGGCCCAAGCAGGATGAGCCAAGCACATATGCATCCAATATGGCTTCTATGCTGCTTCAGAACAATAAAAAAATAATAAATAAGCTCTGATGCCCACCCAAGGACAAAGAAGCCTTTAATAAGGACTCCAGCTTTTTATGTGAAGGGTCCTTTACACCTGGGTATTATCAACAGGGCAGGTCAGGGATTTACTTAGGGATATGACTGCTGCATGTACAGCTGGTATTCCCCCCTTTCAAAAAGCTTTCCTCCATAGGAAATATTAGAAGGAACAAACAATCTGTCTGGGTGCACCCAGTCAGCATATATCACCCTCTCAAGGAGAGGGTGCAAAGCGAATCCCTGCACATCTTGTGGTATTTTAATGACCCAAGGGAGGAATACACATCCACAGGACTCTCCGCTGGAGGTAACCTGAATGCTGCACATATCTTATGTGTAAGTACCTGAATCAGCAGCCTCTGTGATTGAGAGGCAGATGTCCTTGGGGATTGTTCTGGCTCAGGACTCTCTGAAGCAGAAGTGTCTGCAAAAGAATTGGCCAGATCCCCTGTAGCTACCTCCTCTACCTCATCAACCCATTCTCACTCCAGAATTGGAGGGTTAGGGGAAGGAGACCTGTCACCCCTCTCACCCTGTGTGGTAGAAGCAATCATACCAGTAATCCTGGTTTATAAGCTCAATAAGGCTGCAGACAGCTCATCTTTAGTAGCAAACTGTGAGGAAACAGATGAGGGGTCAGCTACCATACCAGACAGCCGCAGTGGCTCAGATAGCCCGGTTGCTTCTGGTCTCGCAGGGGAAGCAATGGCAGCAGTGGTCCGACTAGCCTCAGCAAGGAGAAAAACGCATATAGGATAGCACCTGGGACTTTAAGGGTACCATAAGAATTTACACCTTCAAAGGAGTCAAAACGTTGTAAATATAAAAAGTTATTTTATTTTACTGCATTTCTTAAAAAGCTCACAGTTGTGAGTCTGTAGTTCACATAACAATAAAAGAACGTCAGAGAACATTTACTATATGGATATATATAGTCTATTGGCCCTATTGGAATCCCTCATGGCTACTGGGTCCTGATAAGCTGAGGAAAAGCTATACCTAGCAACATGGAGATGACATAGTATCCAATCTCACAGTGGTTTTGGGGAGAGCCCATACAAAGGGACCACATGGTACGAATACAACCAATTACATTGGTACTACCACTGGCTAGAAAATGGGTACTTCTAGATTAACAGTTGTTGGTATAGTCCAGCATTATCGCCCACGACCATGCCTTTGGGATTCCTCTTTACATGTTTCGCGTTCAGATTATGTATACGCTTCTTCAGAAGGTTAGGGCTTATAGGACTGGTCTGTAATACAAGGATACAGTAAAACATTTTTTCACAAACATAGATATAAGCATACAGTATTTTTAGTACAATTCCTTTACTACTTGAACTTACTTCTATGTTCCTTGAACACAAAAAACAAATGCCTCGGAGCCGGCCCACTCAAAGACCCCCTGATGTCACAGTGGAGTGTGGGGACGCTTAAGCGATTATCTGTGAAAGCATATTTATAAGTAATTGTATTTAGGGGAAGATCATTTGATTATGTTAATTATATTTATCTGTCACAACTGATTTATCCACAGCCACCAAAAGACTTCCATAGCCCAGGTTGAATTAGAGATGAAGTTGTAATAAGCAACTTGCACCACTAGGTGGCCATCTCGGATTGGAGCATAGAAAGGACAGAAATTAGACAGTGTGGAAATACTTGAAGTATCTATATAACTTAAAAACTTTAAGTTTAGTTTAATCAAACATACCTGAAAATGGCACAGTAGAAGCCAATCTGTTTGTTTCAATACTTTTTGGAAGTCGCATCCGTATCGGGATATATCTAGTTGGTAATCAAAGGATTGATACCAGGGGTCAGCTAAAGATGGAAATAGTTTAAAGGTGCTGGCTGTTGAAAATCGTGGCATTAGGTCCCATGGTAACAGTAGTTACCAGGGTTTTTTATCCTAGGTAGAGAGAGGGGGGGAATAACAAAATGAGTAGTGCCTTAATTAGAGAGGGGGCTGTAAAAATGCTCAAAGGCCGAGTAGGTCCTGAACTTACCCAGTCATGTATGAAGTGCTGTGTGCCGGCGTCCATCCAATGCAGGTGTGTAGCCTGCACATGGACTGGCGCCGTCTTAAGCGTCCCGGCCCTGACGTCATTGGAGGGAGACTCCTCTCCTCTCCATGCGTCAATTTCCGGCCCGGCGAACTTCCCCGTCAGGGCGCATGCGCAGAGCGCTTGCTGACGCTGACAGGGGATTTTCTCCACAGCTCCTCCGAGGGGAGGGGCTGGGAGAGCGCCGCATCAACCAACAATGCCCGGACATCCGGAAGGGGAATTCCGAGTGGGGGCATGTGTGTTGTACGGCGCTTTCAGCCGCACACCCCAGACCTGGCCCCAGGCAACCCACCCCCCTCACAATCAAGGGAGGAGGGGGAGAGACAGGAGGCCCGTCCATATAGTGACACCTAGTGGTCACAGAGTGTAACAGGAGACACTTATCAATCCTGCCCAAGGAACATATAAGAATAGATTGTTTGGCAAAATCATTAAACGGCAACATTGAAAATATTAAACATTATGGCATACATCCTTGATCTTTAACGTTTTGTATTATTTAGGTATCTTGGTTGGGTGATAATCATAGGGATGTGTTCCTGGCTATAGGCTAATGGTGTTTTTTTTTTTTTGAAGTGAGACTGGAACAGTGAAGCCATATACAATATGACTCTGTTTCATTGATGCTCCAGGGCAGGACGGGGAAATTGGACAAGGAATAAAGTTGTATATATATAATTAACCCTACAAGAAAGGTTTGTACGAGCAGATTTCATTCAACCCTGGGAGATGGGTAGCATTGAGTTGTTCAATCCAACGGGTTTCTTTTTGTAGGATTCTCTTATCCCAGTTGCCTCCTCTGGGGTCCCGTGGGACCACTTCAAGGACCACAAAGGAGGCACATCTTGTGTCATACTTGTGATACAGGTCCAGGTGTCGGCTCACTGGTGTAATCATTTTGCCCCCAGATGAATAATATATATGGTCTTGTATTCGTTTTTTAAATGCTCTGAAGGTCTTGCCTATATAGAATGCACCACAGGTGCACCTCATAAGGTAAATGACCCCCTCTGTTTCACAATCAGCGTGGAATTTGGGGCAGAATGTATGGCCGTTTGGTAATAGGTATTTTGTATCTTCCTGGACCCATGGGCACATATCGCAGTGTCCACATTTGAATGTACCCCATCTAGAGGGCTGGATGTGGGGCTCCCTCTCATAGTGGCTAGCTGTTAGGTAGCCACGTATGGAAGGTGCCCTACGAAATACTATATCCGGGGTGTCCCTGACATACCTCGAGACAATAGGGTCCTGTCTCAAGGTATGCCAGTGCCTGCCCAGGATCTGTCTCAGTTCCCCATGTTGGGTGGAGAACTGAGTCACAAATTTGACAGTGTTTTGTCTTGGGTCTCTCTTTGTTTTGTATAACAAAGACTGTCGATCTAATCGTCGTGCCTTGTTATAGGCTTTACGTAGGAGAGTCTTCGAATACCCTCTCTGTCGAAGTCTATGGCGAAGTCCTGCTGCTTGTCTCTCGAAATCTTCCATATGTGTACAATTTCGTTTCAGTGTGATATATTGGGCATACGGAATGCTACGTATCAAGGTTGGTGGGTGTGCACTGGTGGCATGTAAAATAGTG
>BLSH010038242.1:7386-34460 GCA_018402905.1 Glandirana rugosa
TAGGTATGGTCTGGACTTCCCGGACCAAACCTAAAACCCCCCCCTGGGGTTCAGTAAAAAAAAAATTAAAACCGTACCCTAAAGGGAATTTTATGTATGTTCTGAACTTCCCTGACAATGCCTGAAACCCCCCCTTGGGATGCGTTACAAAAAAAATGTAAAACCATGACCGGGGCGACAACATTTAATAAAAATTTTAAAACTAGTGTACGGGGTCAGTTTGTCCACGACTTTTTAACCCGGAACCCACAACCGCCATGGTCTTGTGACATTGGGGAACGTCAATGAGAACAACCCACGTCCTCGCCCGGGACGAATTTTTCAGCACTTGTTTAACTGGGGCATGTCATTACAATTTCTCAAATAATTTAAAGAAGCAGGGCCCGCTCCTGCACCCAACAAGAGTAACTGCAAGGGGTTACAGTGTTCTGGTACCGCCAACACCCAAGGCCCAATTTTTCAGCACCTGTTTGACTGGGGCATGTGATCAAAATTTTAAAAATAATTTACAACAGCGGGGCCAGTACCAAAATGTAAAAAAAACATTGCGTAGGGTTCCCCCCCAAAGTCCGTAACAGTCCCTTCAAGTCTTGTATGTATTTTAAGGGAAATCCCATGCCAAAATTAAAAAAAAAATGACTTGGGGTCCCCCCCCAAAATCCAAACCAGGCCCTTCAGGTCTGGTATGGATTTTAACCACTTCAGCCACGGAAGGATTTTCCAGATTAGGACCAGAGCACTTTTTGCAATTCAGCACTGCGTTGCTTTAACTGACAATTGCGTTGGTTGTACCCCAAGAAAATTTGCGTCCTTTTTTCCCACAAATAGAACTTTCTTTTGGTGTTATTTGAGCACGACAATTTTGCAAAAAAATTATATTTCTTATTTTTTGCTAAAATACATATCCAAAAAAATATAAAAAACATTTTTTTCATCAGTTTTGGTCGATTTCTATTCTTCCTCATATTTTTGGTAAAAAAATCACAATCTGCGTTTATTGATTGGTTTGCGCAAACGTTGCTGCGTTTACGAATGATGAGAATTAATTTATGGGGTTTTTCTTTTCTTTTATTTTTTTTACTAGTAATGGCGGTGATCTGTGATTTTTTAGCGGTTCTGCAATATTGCGGCGGACATGTCGGACCATTTTGACACTTTTTTGGGACCATTGGCACTTATACAGCGATCAGTGCTATGAAAATGCACTGATTACTGATTACTGTATAAATGCCATTGGCAGTGAAGGGGTTAACCTGGAGGGGGCGCTCTAAGGTGTTAACTGTGTTCCCTTAGTGTGTTCTAACTGTATGGGACCTAGGCTGGCAGGGGGAGGGGAGTGATCACGGCTCCTATATACAGGGAGCCTGTGATCACATCCCTTCCCCTTCTGTCAGAACGGAGATCCATGTTTACATACACAGACCTCCGTTCTCTCAGTGCGGGGAAGCCATTGCGGGTAGCTGGTGGAGATCTAGTCCGCCCTACCCGCTCCCTGGCTCCCCTGGAACACAGTGAGCGCATGAGCGTGCCTCCGGCAGCACACGCGTTCTCACAATACATGTTCTTGCGGCCGCCGTCCGATGACGGTGTTCCACGATAACGAACCACGTTGCAGCCATCAAGCCACAGTGGGCGGTCGGCAACTGGTTAAGAGGAACCCCCTGCCAAAATTTAAACAAAAATGATGTGGGGTTCCCCCAAAATTTAAACCAGGTTCTTCCGGTCTGGTATGGATTTTAAGGGGAACCCCAACACCAATTTTTTTAAAAAATGGAGTGGGGTCCCCCACAAAATCCAAACTAGATCCGAGCATGCAGCCCCACATGGAGCACCTTGTCCCCATGTTGATGGGGAGAAGGGCCTCATCCCCACAACCCTTGACGGTGGTTGTGGGGGTCTGCAGGTGGGGAGCTTATAGGTCCTGACCCCCCCCATGTGAATAGGTATGGGGTACATTGTGCCCCTACCCATTCACCAAAAAAGGAGTAAAGTGTTACAAAAAACAAGAGGCAGTTTTTGACAAGTCCTTTATTGTGTAAACTAGCTCTTCTTCTTTCTTGCTCCATCGTCTTCTGCCTGGTCCTTCTTGTGGTCTTCTGTTTCTTCTTTCAGTCTTCTTGCTTCCTCTCTTCGTCTTCAGTCTTCATCTTCTTCCTTCTTGTTTCACCGCACCCCGTCGCAGCTGTGGCTTCCAGAATGGGCGGTCTGCAGTCTGACACTTATTTTATAGGTAAGGGCAGGGCCATCCAGTGACATAAACGAGTGACCCCGTCCCCCTTCTGACATCATTCGCTATCAGAGGGGACGGGTCACCCATTTAGGTCTTATAAAATAAATGTCAAATTGAAGACCGCCCATTCTGGGAGAAGCCTCTGGAGTGGACAGCACGGCTGTGGAAGTGGGAGAGTGGCGCTGGTGAAAGAAGATGAATATTGAAAATGAAGCAAGAAGACAGAAAGAAGAAGCAGAAGACCAGAAGAAGGACCAGGGCAGAAGAAGATGGAGAAAGAAAGAAGAAGAGCTATTTTACACAATAAAGGACTTGTCAAAAACTGCCTCTTGTTTTTTTTAACACTTTACACTTTTTTAGGTGAATGGGTAGGGGTACAATGTACCCCATACCTATTTACATGGGGGGGTCGGGATCTGGGGGCCTCCTTAATAAAGGGGGCTTGCAGATTCTTCCCATCAACATGGGGACAAGCTGCTTTGGGGGCAACCTCAAAGTATCCTCCCCTTGTTGAGGGCATGTGACCTTGTATGGTTCGGAGAGGGGGGCGCTTGCTTGTCCCCACCCCCTCCTGCCATGCCAGGGCTGCGTGCTCGGATAAGGGTCTGGTTTGGATTTTGGGGGGAACCCCACGTCATTTTTTTTCTAAATTTGGTGCGGGGTTCCCCTTAAAATCCATACCAGATCTGAAGGGCCTGGTATGAACTTGGGGGGGAGACCCCATGCAATTTTTTTCTATTTTGGGCGGGGTTCCCCTTAAAATACATACCAGACCTGAAGGGTCTGTTACGGACTTTGTGGGGGAACCCTACGCAATTTTATTTGAACATTTCGGAGCGAAGTTCCCCTTTAAATCCTTACCAGACTTGAAGGTTCTGGTATGGACTCGGGGGGGGGGGGGTGGTGGTGTGGGCAATGCTATGCTTTTCCAGTGATTTGATGTATATTGCCGGGAACCGGCAATACATTATAGCCGTGATAATAAATGACAATTTTACCTTTGGAAATGTAATTTTGCTCTGGCTATGTTATAAACATCACAGAGGTGTGCCCTTTTACAGGCAGACTTTTTTGCCTGTTCGCAAGTTCTGGTGCGAACCTAGCCCGGGGGGTTTTCGGCCCATCCCTAGTGATTCCCATCAATGTAAATGGGTGCGCGTATCATTTGATTAACATTGAGATTGGCTGTTTTGAACAGTTTTGTTTATTTATAGTAGTGTTATTTATTTATTTCTTAATTTATTATTGGATCATTAACCGCTTCAGCCCCGGAAGGATTTCCCACTTTAGGAACAGAGCACTTTTTGCGATTCGGCACTGCGTCGCTTTAACTGACAGTTGCGCGGTCGTGTGACGTTGTACCCACAAACAGTTGACATCCTTTTTTCCCACAAATATCACCTGTGCGGTTTTTATTTTTTGCGCTATAAACAAACAAAGAGCGACAATTTTGCAAAAAACCCAATATTTTTTACTTTTTGCTAAGAAGAAGTAGCAGGAGTAAATCACTATGGTCATGTATAGTAGGGTATAGCATTTCCAAAATGAACATTTTCATTGCAAAAAACGAACCTAACAATTAACTACATATTAAACTTGTTTCAATATCAACCGCCACTGGGTGGGACTGACTGCCTGTCCAATCATACAAAATGAAAGACCCTAGTGAGTGCTACACATGTCGTCTGATATCTGCTACAAGTGAATTGATATATCTGTTGTACAATTGCATCTCATCGTAGTAGTGGTGCCAGGGTAATATTTTATGCAGCAGTACTTAGGTCAAGTTCAGTTATATGGAGATATGCAACCTTACAGTTATAAGAAAAGGAGGTGGAGAGAGTTGAAGGTAAAAGGAGCAGGGAAACTACAAAGGGTGTGATGGAAAAACCCATGATTCGTACAGCCTTAAGAGTGTAAGTTATATCATTTACATCCGAAAGTATGCTCAGAATGGGAAATGGGTTGGGAGGGTGCCAAACCACTTCTAACTATATTGTGTTCAAGATAGTTGGGTAAACATTTTTCAGTAGAGAAAAGATGTCCATCCTCCAAGGACACTGGCAAAAACTAAAGCATGTTGGTGGTGGGAGGGTATACCTAGCTGGTCAATGACATTTTGTTTGCCAGTGTCAAAATCCTCCTGTAGATGGCAGCATAACCCAATTATCTCAGAATAAATATAATATAATTTATTATAATAAAGCAATTTATATTGTTAACAGGCAAAACATGCAAAAGCATATATTTTCTTTGTTCTGTGCATTTTAAAAAAAATAACACCATTATTGGTGTGACAGATCGTTTCGCTAAAATTACACAACGGAACTGAAGTACGCATTGAGTAATTTAACAATGATTGCTGTAACACTGTTAGGAGGCACTACTGACTAATTTGCTATTGGAATAAAGAAGTGCAAACATTATAATGGTAAGGGCATCCCTATCATGATTAGTTAATAATATCTTACTTTTGTTTTTGAAAGCTTTAGGCATTATATACATTTTACAACTTCTAGCTAGACCCTGCAGGATCATGATGTCAAAGGATATATTGCCATGCAAGTTAGTGGTTAAATAATTTGACAGTCTAGTCTTTCATCATTTTGTTTCACTTTTGCATTAGTTCTGTTATTCAAAAGCAATGTTTATGCTATTACTATGATACTTTGGGTTGGCTGTTTTTTAGACACACGCACAACCAGTCTTAGCTGCATATGACCGATGTCATCACACAGAGGGGTTTATTTAATAAAGGCAAATAAAACATGCAGTTGCACTCTGCAGGTGCAGTTGCTCCAGAGCTTAGTAAATGGGGTAAAGCTTCACTTTGCAAAGAATACCCAATCACATGCAAGGAAAATAATAAAAAAAACAACATTTTTGATTCCACATGATTGCATGATGGTCATCAGAGTCAGCAGAGCTTATGGTCATTTACTAAGCTCTGGAGCAACTGCTCTTGCACAGTCTATTTGCTTTTAGTAAATCAACCCCACAGTGTCATGAGAAAGTGCCAATGGGTGGGTTTATAGAGGAATTACCAGTATCTAGAACACACTTAAGCACAACAGAAAATCCCTTCATGATTTATGAGAAGTGCATACGCTTTGTACGTCAATGGCAAAAAGGGAGGTTAGAATCAATAACAGTCTAAAGGGATCTTGTTTTTTGTTATACATGTGTGTTTGTGTCTAGCTGTGTTGATGTGGCAAGGGAATTCTTCCCAGGCTGTGCTTTCACCCCAGTAGACACCATGACTAACTCTAATAGTAAAATGTTAAATTTATCATGTTTTCAACTGGGCTAGCTGTTTCCTTAACCCATATACCCCATATACCCATATAACCATCTATATGCTTCCTTCTTAGCATATAGATGGTTATACTTTCAGGTAATCTGTAGATCTCACTTACATAAAACTTCATGATTTAAGCATACTAACATCACAATAATGGTGAAAATGCAAGGTGAATTTCAAGAATACCATTATGCAGCATTCAAAGCTTGCAAAACATTGTCTTGTTTTGAAAGGGCCATTGATTCAAAACAATTACCCTAAATTGTTAATATGTCTCAATATAAAGCATAATAAGCCTTCAATTTGTGTATACTATTCAGCTTTTTTTACATCAATTCTGAAAAAGCGTACCGCTGAAATTGAAAGAGTACATAAAGGGCAGCTAAATAATTGATATCATGCAGGGTCACAGTTATGAAAAATATTTAATAGTTATTTCTATTCTTGGTGGAGAAGAGCGGCTTAAGCGGGAATGTGATCAGCTGCTTAGTTCAAGGACACTGCAGAAAACAAGAGGTGATTGGAAGAGAATAGAGTCAAGAGCTCTACTGAATAATCTTCTTTTGCTAGAAACGCAGTAAAACAAATTCACTGGTTTGTAAGAATTGGAGAATTTAATGTAAGCCCACTGGTCCTCTCAGTTTTGCAAACTGCTGACTGTAACACAATTTGTTTTATTTACTGTTTGTACTACACATACCCTAAACCAGTAGGGCTTAGTGAGAAGTAAAATAAAGAAAATTAAGTAGAGTAGTGTGGAACTATTTCCCATAACAATCAATCAGATTCCCACTTCAATTTAAAAGTTGAAACTTGATTAGTTATTTTGAGTACCAGTTCTACTTTTGCTCCAGATTTCATAAATCATGCTCATTTTTTCCCAGTTGACCCCTAAGCTACTAATAACAATGTATGTTTCCCTGACATATCTTAAAATATATCTAAATCAAACTGAATACAGCAAAACACAACCCCTCATTAGCATCATCACACTTTTTTTCCTACAAAAAAAGGCAGAAAATGTTTCAAATAAAAACAATCAAATACACAAAAACAGACATATAAATACAATGAACACTAAATTAAATAAACTACTCTAAATACATCCCCTCCCAAAAACCCTCTAAAAGAAAAAAAAGGTTTTTTTTTACATTTCAAATTGTGTTGAAAATAGATTGAGATTTTCTACATGGAAAAATGTTGCATATGTTTGTGCTATCAGTTTTACAGTACTGCTGTAGGCATTGATAGAAGAAAATAATGTGGTTGATTTTCCAAAGGTAAATAGGCTTTTCATTTAGAAAAGTGATTTTTCAGAATGAGATAGAGCTCTGCTGACTTCTGTCCTCCAATCAAAAACAAAAAAATACTATTTTTCGCAGTTTTCTTGTTTATGATCAGGTATTCTTTTCAAAGTGAATTTTCACCACATTCACTAAGCTATATGCAAATTCCCTTTCAAAGTTAAAAATTCACTTTCCAAAGTGAACATGCTCTACTTGTTTAATAAATCAACCCTCGTGTATCAAACCAAAACCTAAGTGGGTGACATCCTTTAATCTCAATGTAAAATACAATTCACTGAAATCACTTGATCGTTTTTTAATCTACTGTACTGTCTAATGTTCTCTCAAATTCTTCAACTGTAGGACTGAACATTATTATAGGCATGTTAAGCCATGATACAGTTTCAGTTTCAGAGATAATCCAATTAAACTGAAAAATGTTAATTTTTTTTTCCATGCTAAATCGTTATTTCTAGGAATATATTGTTTTCTCGTTTTCTCTTTCTCTCTCTCTAGGAGGCCATACCTGCTGCTATTTGCACACTAATTGCATGGTTTCTATGGTGTAAAAAACCCAGAATGAATATAATTGGGACAGCCTGATTTACAGAAAAACATGCTACTTTTATACTTTTATTTTCATTCATTAAGGTACAACCAGTTGATCATTAACATTCAATAGTTTCAATAAAATGTGGCATAAATCTTTATACAAGTTGTTCACATGTGACAGGGCATATGTCTGTCCAAAGTTTGAGAGACTATAGTGATAATAGTCAATGACACAGCATGGATAACATTATTAAACTTTGCCCTTTTCATTGCTGCCACTGTGTAATTAGCAAAACACGTGCCCTGGCCCTTAGCTTTGTTATGGTAAAGTGAATCTGCAAGCAATGAAATGTCAGTATTAATAGCGCTTGATAAATGTTCAACCCCCATTAGTTCTACCCTGTGTGCTTATTGTTCTTTAAGCACTGCAGTATTTTGCAGATCCATATTAAAATATGTCCACTGTCTACTTCCATAAATTACGGTTGCTTCAGTCACCTGAATTTTTGCAAAGCTGTCAAAGGGCATAGCTATAAAAGGACTTCATTTTGATGCCAATGAAGTGATTGCCTATGTCAGACTGGCATCAGGTGCTGTGCTCCTCACATCTTGCAGATATGTAGACTAAGGACTGAAAGGGACATGCTCAGTACAAAGAATTCTGTGAAGGAAAATCAAACTTTTATCTCTATTAGATTTTTATTAATTTTGCAGATAGCAAGATACAAACATAGTAGAACTAATGCAGGTTAATGAGTGAATGGACTGTAATATCAATACAGTGAACAGATTACAAAATAAAATAGTCAGAGGGTGAAACACGTGAGAGTCACAAGCTTCTGGGAGAGACAAAAATATAGGTTCTGATTAGTTCTCTGAGCCCAAGGTTTCCATTGAGAAAGATAGAATGTTTATCCTCTCTGGTGGCTAAAGCAGAATGGGCAGAATGTCGGGAGACATTTGCCAGTACAAAAAATACCGGCGGACATTCTGCCCATGTGTATGTCGGTCTGTCCGACAGAAGCGGGGGAGATCACTGGACTAATCTCGCATGGTTAGTACAGTGGCTCCCGACCGGAGCTGTCACACTGTAGTGTGTACCAGGTCTAAGAGTTTTTTTATAGATGTAGTAGTTTTAATAATCTCTATAGTGTCTGAGGGGTTAGGAGAAAGATTTTGTGGAATGGGAAGGTTCCCCCTGAAAGGGTTTAATAGCAGCAAAAGATGTAACAACTATATTTTTGTGAAAAATGTATTTTATTGTATTTATCAAAATTCATCCTTCCTTTTGAAGTAAAAAAGTAGAAAATTGTACTAAAAACACGAGCTCTGGTTGTACAACAAGGGACTAGGCATTAACATTGCAGTAAATACAGTATCACAGTGAATGAGAATCATTTACGATACAGTGGTGGCTGTGTCGATTCTCCGACACGTTTTGACCTTAAAGGGTTTAGGTCTTTCTAATGGGGAAAAAAAGAGGGTCCAGAGGACACCCTGCTTGGGTTCCTAGATAAAATCAATCAACATGATTTGAATCTAAAATTTACTGCTACATTCAACGAAAAAACTATTACATTTCTGGATGTTCAAATTGATCGCAATCAGGCAGGTTTGTTGGAAAGCACCTTATTTAGAAAGAGCACCGCAGGCAACACAATTCGGCATGTGGACAGCTTCCACCCTTCTTTCTTAACCATTTCCTGCCCGGCGTATAGACAAATGACGTCCAGACGGGTGTTCCATTATCCTGACTGGACGTCATATGATGTCTTCAGGATAATCGCAATTGCGCGCACACGGGGGCGTGCATCGCAGCGATCGATGGTGTGGTGAGTCAGTCTGACCCACTGCATTACCGACCTTGGTAAAGTGCTTCCATCGGAAGCTCTTTACCACGTGATCAGCTGTGATGAATCATGGCTGATCACGATGTAAACAGAAAGAGCCATGTATCGGCTTTTTCTTTACTCACGTCTACAGATGCGAGTAGAGGAGAGCCGATCGGCGGCTCTCCTGAGAGGGGGTCTGCGCTGATTGTTTATCAGCGCAGCCTGACTAGGATTGCCACCCTAGACCACCAGGGAGCCCACCCAGGGACTACCAGGGAGCGCCCGCCCAGGGACCACCAGGGAGCTGACCAGGACCACCAGGGAGCCGATTAGGACCACCAGGGACACCATCATGGAGCCCACCCTAGACCACCAGGTAAGGGGCACAATACCCAGCATGGATGGCACTCAGTGCCAATTACAGATGCCACCCTAGACCACCAGGGAATCAGTGATGCCTATCAGTGCCCACCAGTGCCACCTATTAGTGCCCACCAGTGCCACCTACCAGTACCACCTATCAGTGCCACCTATCAGTGCCCAGTGCCACCTATCAGTGCCCATCAGTGCCGTCTATCAGTGCCCATCAGTGCCACCTATGAGTGCCCATTAGTGCAGTTTATCAGTGCCTGTCAGTGCTGCATATCAGTGCCACCTATCAGTGCCCATCAGTGTTGCATATAAGTGTCTCATTATCAGTGCCCGTCAGTGCTGATTATCAGTGCAACCTATCAGTGCCCATCAGTGCTGCATATAAGTGCCTTATTATCAGTGCCCATCCGTGCCACCTCATCAGTGCCACCTCATCGGTGCCAATCAGTACTGCCTCATCAGTGCCTGTCAGTGTAGCCTCATCAGTTCCACATCAGTGATGGTAAAAATGTACTTATTTTGAAAGTTATGTGACAGAGACAGAGGAAATTTTTTTTTTCGGCCTTTTTTTATTTGTTTTTTTATTTGTAGCGCAAAAATAAAAACCCCAGGGGTGATCAAATATCACCAAAAGAAAGCTCTGTTTGTGGAAACAAAATTATAAAAACTTTGTTTGGGTACAACGTCGCACAACTGCGCAGTTGTCATTCAAAATGCGACAGTGCTGAAAGCTGAAAACTGGTCTGGCGGGAAGGGGTGTAAGTGCCTGGTAATGAAGTGGTTAATTAAATCCATTCCCTATGGGCAATATCTTTGCTTGCGGCGTAATTGCGCAAGAGACTCATTTTTCAAAAAGGAAGCTGGCCTTCACCAAAACAGACTTCTTGAGAGGGGCGACAGCCTTTCCTGTTTGCGGAGAGCATATAACCAAGCTCTTAAGCAAACACAGAACCTTTTGTTTAGGAAAAAACCTAAACAGAACAGATTTTGTCACCACTCGTATTATTCTGCAGTTTTCAAGATCTACAAATAAAGAAAATAATTCAAAGGCATTGGTCGATCCTCACAGATGACCCCCCTTTTACAACAATTTGTAGCAGCTACTGCATCAATCACTTACAAGAGGACCACGTCTATTAGAGACAGACTAGTACTGCGTGAATTACAAGGAAAAGCTAGATCAAAATATTGTCCCATATACGGGTCTTACCCATGTGGACATTGCTCTCACTGCCCATTGATTAGGAAGGGTAAATCCTTTACTTTCCCAAATGGAGAAGTCTTTCATGCAAAACACTTTGCCAACTGTCAAACACGCGGCGTAGTGTATTTGAAGATATGCGAATGTGGGGCCTATTATATTGGCAAAACGAAACAAGAACTTTGGCACCGTATTTCCAAACACACATATATTATGGAAATCGGGAACAGATACCTCCCAATGGGTCGACATGTGGTCTTACAACATGCCTATAAGGTACCTAAGGTACAATACGTCATTCTCGATCGGGTATATATCCCAGACTGGGGCAGTGATTGTTATTAAACATTGCTCCAACTTGAGCAATGATGGATCTTCAAATTACAATCTACATTTTTCCCTGGACCAAATTAATCTGTTTCATACGCTCCTTTTCTAAAAGGTTTTGCCTGATGCAAAACCTTTTAGAAAAGGAGCGTATGAAGCGGTCAGTTTTGGTTTTAGATCGTGTACATCCAAACTCTCGCGGAGGAGATCTTAATAAACATCTCCTCCAACATGAGCTAAGATGGATATCAAACTTTGATGCCACCTCACCACCTGGTTTGAATCAAGCCCTGAATTTCAAGCCATTCCTCCAGGGCTTTTTCTCTGGTGGGTTAGAGAGAGATTTATGAGAATGTTATCTAGAGGCCCTCTTGATTGTACAAATTCCCAAGCACTATATTATTTTATTTTATTCTATTTAATTTTAATTTATTTTATTTTATTTTTTTCTCATCCAAGTATTTTATAGTATGTTCTATTAACATCCAGTACAACCAGTTATTTCCATTCAGCCCCCACCCTCCCGAATAATACTACTTTCTACGCTTCCAGTACTTAACAATCCTATATCATTCTAAATGTTTGCTACTGTATGCTCGCATTTGTAGCCTCTGTAGGTTGTCTGCTGTCTTGCAAACTATCCCTCTGACCACCTTCAGAATGTCTCCTATACTCCTATATCCTATGACTTCATGCAACCGGGTGGCACTGCTTTGTTCTGGTCCTCCCCGGCACATGTAGGCCCTTTGATGTCCATTAACCATTGGGCACACCCTGGGGGCTTGCTATGTGCTGCTTGGGATCAGGATTGGATGGGAGGACCGTCGTGCATTGCGCGCGGTGTCTCCTCTCCCTTCTGATGTTTCAGCTAGTGGCATGGCGGCCCCCACATCACGTGTCGGTGGCCGTGTGACGTCTGATGCCGCCGTGCAGCGCACGCGCTGTGGCGCCAGACACTGCTCGGCTGAGGGATCACTTAGGAGATCCAATATGGAGGCCTTGGCGGTGCTCAGCTCTCTATGCACCAGCCGAGATAATGAGACCATAGCACACCTGTGCTAATTGGAACCACTCCTTCACCTTAGGGGCCCAGCAATTTACCAGGGGGTGGTCCTTTTATTTGAAGGCCCCTATTAATACCCCCATTATAGCCCTCATTATGACCATACATCTCTGGTCGGATGACGCCATCTAGGGTCTGGGAGTTCTAGGACAGCCATTTCTTAGACTGACACTGTAAGTATGCATGCCAACCTGTTTACTCCCTGACAGGCACTGTATGTTTGGGCTCCAGTACCTTAGGAGGACACCGCCTCCATTATAACTTCCTTTCTGATCCTTTGTATTTTCCTTTTATTCATTTTTTGATATATATTTTTTACCCAATACATATAACTTTTGGGTCTAATTACCATGTATGGGTCCTTATCGGGAACCCATCTGATACACCTTCAGACAGAGTTTCCATTTTACTACATATAATTTTCAGGTTCCGTTAATATGAATGGATCTATTTAGGTGTCCTGATGCTGCTGTTTTGCAGATCCATCTTCAATTTTGTGATCCCTCTGAGAACTTGTCTCCACGGCCATCACCATCTGAGGTGGCATGGTACACCTGGGGTGGACATTACTACCATTTTTACCCCTCATGTAACCGCTACACACTCCATACATCGTGGGACCAGTTGGTGGTCTGGAGAATGTAGGCCAGAGACATCTGACAATATCGAGGTTGCTTTTGTAAGTAGCATATATATACAATAATATTTTTTTTCCCCTATGATACTGCTATGTTTAGTACTGTGTTCATTGGTATTCTTTGCCATTAATATGTACCTTTTTCTAGTCTAATACATATGGCAATGTTTATAATTTCTTCATTTTTATATTTCATATGTATTTGTTTGATGTCCCATTAGCATTTGTTTGTATCTATATCTTGACAAATTTGTCTCAAATGTTTTTTCACTATGTATTTATGATTGATATATTGTATACCTTTAGATTACAAAGTTCACACGCTCTGTGTCCCCTGGGGAAGGAACGAAAAACTAATTTCTGAAACATGTCGGGACCTCATGGCATTATTTTTGCCAGCGTGATACTACTTTGCGTTTAATGACCTGTATTGCACTTAATATGTAATATACAATCTTTGTAATCCTGCTTTTATGTACTTTTTGTATTCTTGCTTTTAAGCACATATAATAAATATTGACACGTTTTATACTCTGCTACTCTAATTTACTTGGGGTGCCTTTGCCTCTAAAACCCCAGGGGTAATCATGTGTGTTGTTGCTAGTTTATTTGGGATGTGGCAATAGGCATGTTATTTCCCCCTTCTCCCAAATTGCACCAATTGGGCTAGTATATACCCTTGCAGTGTCTCATCTTGAATATTTGTGTCTGGGCAATTACCCCTCTCTTACGCCTTCTTCTCCTTCTCTTTCACTGCTTGTGCTATACTTCATAGATACACTATTGTGCTATGGCATCTTATCAAGGAAAAGCTTGGGAAGACTTTGCATCCAACCTCCAAAAGGAGTATGGCAAAAAGGAATCCCGTGAGTCCGAATGATCTTTTTTGTTTCAAAATCTTACTAAATGGCTAAAGAAAAAATCCTTAATACATTGGCATATTAAGACCTTTGAGGAATACAAGAAAGAGAATATCAATCCCTTAGGGCTTAGAATACACATTTTCCCTTCTTTTGAAGATATTGAGCGCACCTTCAAGCAAGCCTGGGAAGACAATCTCAAATTATGTTCCAGTAAAATGATGGACCTCTTAACTGAGGAATACCAAAGACGTCTAACTGATGTGAAAACAAACCTCGATCGGATTTATACGCAAATTACACCACTACAGAATCAAACTACTTACATTGAATTAAATGATAAATTAAAAATACACCTGGAATCCTTCAATAGGAATATAGGCCCCTTTCACACATATGGACTGTTTGCCCGTTTTTCATCCATCCATTGACGGATGAAAAACTGACATCAATGCAACTCTATGGAAAAACGGATGACAACGGATGATCATTAATTTGCATCCATTTTCATCCGCTTCCATCAACATCCGTTTTTTTGAACGGATGAAAGCCCTATTTTTCATCTGTCAAAAAAATGGATCGGACGAAAAACTGATGTAAACTGACGAATGGTCAGTTTTTCATCCGTTTTTGCATTGGTAGTGGATGTAAAAAAACTGATGAAAAACTGATGACCACAGATGAAAAAAACGGATGAATAAACGGATGAAAAAAATGGATGAAAAACGGATAAATACTTCATCCGTTTTGATGTGACGGAACTGATGAACTGATGAATGGTCCGTATATGTGAAAGGAACCATACTCTCTAAAAAAGAGAGTAAATTTCTAAGGGACAAACAGGCCTTCCAGGAAGGCAGAGCCTTCAAATGGAATCAGAAATCAAATTTTAAGGGAAAGTCACGGGGCCCCAGACTATCTCAAACACAATCTGACATGTCTGATGTTTCATCTATTTTTTCGAATGCCTCTCGCTTTTCCTCAAAGACGCATTAGATGATCAAAAAGGCGCCAACAGGGTGACAATTCCTCAACACAAGCACCTAATAAATGGTCTTCTGAGCACTCTTCTCTTCCTTCAATGGGTAATGTAGGAGGGGCTATCCCCCCAGCATGAGGTGATGTATCTAATTCAGGCTTGTCTAATGGTGGTAGTACTAATACTCCTACTTCTTCTTCAACTACACAAAAAATGCCCACTATTTTCTTTTCAAACAACCAGGGGAATCCCACCCCTCCCTTTCCACCAGTTTAGACCCGCCACTATCTGACACTATCACTCCACACTACAATGTCATTAATCTTTCTTCACATGTAGAGTTGAGAGAACCCGGACTGTAAAGTTCGGGTCCGTACCGAACTTTGGGGTGTCCGGGACCCGTGATACAGAACAGTGATATTATATCACTGATATGATATCACTGTTCTTCAAACATCTGCAAACAGTGTGTAAAGAGCGGAACCATATGCCTGTTCTTCTCTATGCTGTAGTTTCACACACAGATTCCAGATGTTTGAAGAACAGGCGTATGGTTCCTCCCCGGTTTTAGGTAAAGTGTTCTAAACTATTTTCAGATGTGTGCAGAACAGATGTAATGTGTGAAGAACATCTGTTCTGGTGCAGAACAGATGTTGTGTGTGAAGAACAGATGTGCAATGATTAGCGGCTATCATAAAAGTGACACAGACTAAACAGAAGTGTGAAGAACAGATGTGCACTGATTAGCGGCTATAATAAAAGTGACACAGACTAAAAAGAAGTGTGAAGAACAGATGTGCACTGATTGACGGTTTCATTTAAAGTGACACGCAGACTTTAAAAAATTTTGCAGAACAGATGTGCTCTGATTGACGGTTTCATTTAAAGTGACACACAGACTTTAAAGAATTGTGCAGAACAGATGTGCGCTGATTGACGGTTTCATTTAAAGTGACACACAGACTTTAAAGAATTGTGCAGAACAGATGTGCACTGATTGACGGTTTCATTTAAAGTGACACACAGACTTTAAAGAATTGTGCAGAACAGATGTGCACTGATTCCCGGTTTCATTTAACGTGACACACAGACTTTAAATAATTGTGTAGAACAGATGTGCACTGATTCCCAGTTTCATTTAAAGTGACACACACATTTTGCAGAACAGTAATATGGGTACTCCCGGCTTATTTATACTTTTTTGACACAGTTTGAAGATTATTTTAGAACAGTTCTATGGCCTCTAATGTTAATTAATACTTTTCAGACCCATTTTGAAGATGATCTCCATTTTTGAATTTTTTATGTTTTTATTTTTTTTAAAATATTCAAAGTTATTTCCCTGTCCCCATTTCTTTGTAGGTCACTTGTCCCACCCTTACCCACATTTCCTTCCTTTTGCAGACCTCTAGGACCTTCCAGGACTATTTTCCAGCCTTTTTTGTGCCTAAAAGTCAGTGTCCCCATTGATTTCAATGGGGTTCGGGGTCCGGGACAAAGTTCGGGTTCTGTCCGGACCCGAACCCGGACTTTTTCCCGAAGTTTGGCCGAACCAGCAGAACCCAGACTTCTAGAAGTTCGCTCATCTCTATTCACATGTATTCACTTCAGATGAAATTAGTGTTCTATCTAAAGTGCTATCTTTTTGTCCAGATCACCAACTAGACAAATTTCAAATTATAACAGACATTCACTTGTACACACAATAACTTCTTCTGAAGAGTATGTATGATAATAGTGCATTCAATCCAGATGAACCGCGCACCTACAGTGAACGACAGGCCCTCGCCAATTTGGTCAGTTTATTGGAGGAAAGCGATCCTAGTGATCTCATTGTTAGCATCGATATTGAATCGATGCTATCACAACCTGATGACCCCCAGGCAGAGGCATCCAAATAACCTACTAAATCCACATTAAAGAGAAAGTCTTCTATTTACCCTGTCCCCAGCTCCAATCATGGTATCTCTGTATTCCTAAAACTGGTTTGCCAGGTGATCAAAACACTCCAAACATTTCCTAATCCTACCAGTAGCATGACCCCACGAGAAAAGAAGGCACTCCAAACTCTGTCCAACAATTCCCAGATTACAATAAAGTCTTCAGACAAGGGTGGGGACATTGTCCTCATGGACAATGTTCAATATGCTAATATGTGCACCAAAATACTAAGCAATACCGATTGGTATTTGCCCATAAACAAATCAGTAATTGACACCTTCTACAATGAATTTTATCTTTTGGTAGACAGGGCATATTATAATAACACAATCTCCAAACAAACCTGGGAGTTTGTGAGAACCACCTTTCCTAGGGTGCCTATGTTTTATTCCCTACCAAAAATTCATAAACACCTAACCAACCCCCCAGGACAACCTATCGTTTCTGGAAACGGCAGTATTACTGAAAACCTATCAAGGCTGGTAGATGAACATCTAAGACCATTTGTTTCAGGGTTACCTTCTTTTATCCGGGACACAATACATCTTTTGCAAGTGTTGGAGGGCACCCAAGTCTCTGGTGATTCTATATTGACCACCATAGACATGGAGGCCCTCTACAGTTCAATACCTCATAATAGGGGAGTGGCATTCGGAGAATATTGGCCCAAACTAGCCATCATGAACAATCCTTCAATGACTTTATTGTGGATTCACTGGAACATATCCTCAAACACAATATCTTTCCCTTCAGTGGCTCCCACTTCCTCCAGGTGCAGCGGGTGGCAATGGGGACTTGTTGTGCCCCTGCTTATGCCAACCCCTACCTGGGGGAGTGGGAACAGTCGATTTTTCTAAACCAGGAATTCTCTTTGTATGCAGTCCACATCACAATGTGGTTCTGCTACATAGACAATATATTTGTACTGTGGGATGGTCCAGAGGAACTTCTGGAGGAGTGCTTGATGACCCTGAATACCCTGAATACCAATGAATACAACCTTAAGTTTATTATTGCTCACAGTAAGACCAATATCACTTTTTTGGATGTAGAAATCTATAAAAACATAGACAATGTACTCTCCTGTAAACTCTTTAGGAAACCGACAGCGGGGAATACTATCCTCCACTCCTCCAGCTTCCACACTCGCCCTTTGATAAACTCCATCCCCTATAGCCAGTACCTTAGGATTAAGAGGAATTGTTCTGCTGAGGCTACCTTTAAATGTGAGGCACATACTCTCAAGCTAAGATTAATAGAGAGAGGCTACAGTCACAAATGCCTAAAAAAGGCATACAAAAAGGTGACTGGCACTAGAAGACAAGACTTGTTGTTTAGTGACCAAAGAAAAGGAAAGAGAAAACAGAAACAGCTAGTCGAATTATAACTACCTACTCTACACAAAATAAAAAGATCCTTACCAAATACTGGCATATATTGATGACTGACCCACAGATAGGTCCTTTTGTTCCTCCTATGCCATTGATCACCTATAGATGTGCCCTGCCTGTAGGCGATCGATTGGTATAGTGAGTTTCGAGGTGCCACACACAGCGACCCTTGTCAAACCCTGGCCACTTTTCAGTGTGGCTCCTGTTCCTATTGCCAATATATGGATACGCATAAAATTCCTCTTCTCCCAAATGGCCGTAGATTTGTGTCCAAACATTATGCTAATTGTCAAACAACAGGAGTTGTCTATTTGTTATACTGCCAATGCGGATGCTTCTATCTAAGCAAGACTGTCCAGAAATTGTGGAAATGCCTATATGGAAACATACTAGCCATTAACAAAAAGGATCCAGATGTACCGTGGGGAAGACATGCCCTACAGTTGCATTCTGGATGTTTCCCCAAACTGTTAGTTTTGGTTTTAGTTTGTGTACATCCAAACTCTCATGGAGGAGATCTTAATTAACACATCCTCCAATGTGAGTTAAGATGGATATCAAACCTTGATGCTACCTCACCACCTGGTTTGAATCAAGCCCTGAATTTCAAGCCATTCCTTCAAGGCTTTTCCTCTGGTGGGTTTGAGAGAGATTTATGAGAATGTTATCTTTAGGCCTTCTTGATTGTACAAATTCCCAAGCACTATATTATTCTATTTTATTCTATTTCATTTATTTTTTTCTCATCCAAGTATTTTATAGTATGTTCTGTTAACATTCAGTACAACCCGTTATTTCCATTCAGCCCCCGCCCCCGAATAATACTACTTTCTATGCCTCCAGTACAACCCTATATCATTCTAACTGTTTGCTACTGTATGCTCGCATTTGTAGCCTCGGTAGGTTGTCTGCTGTCTGCTGGCTTGCAAACTATCCCTCTGACCACATTCGGAATGTCTCCTATACACCTATGTCCTAACCCCTTCATGCCACCGAGTGGCGCTGCTTTGTTCTGGTCCTCCCCGTCACGTGTAGGCCCTTTGATGTTCACTCACCATTGGGCACACCCTGGGGGCTTTCTATGTGCCGCTTGGGATCCAAATTGGATGGGAGGACCGTTGCACATTGCGGGCGGCGTCTCCTCCCCTTCTGGTGTTCCAGCTAGTGGCATGGCGGCCCCCATATCGCATGTCGGTGGCCATGAGATGTCTGACGCTGCCGTGCAGCGCATGCGCGGTGGTGCCAGACACTGCTCGGCCGAGGGATCACTTAGGAGATCCAATATGGATGCCTCAGCGGTGCTCAGCTCTCTATGCACCAGTCGAGATAACGAGCCTATAGCACACCTCTGCTAATTGGAACCACTCCTTCACCTTATTGGCCCAGCACCAGGGGGTGGTCCTCTTATTTGAAGGCCCTTATTAATACCCCCAATATGGCCCTCATTACGACCATACATCTCTGGTCAGATGACGCCATCTAGGGTCCGGGAGTTCTAGGACAGCCATTTCTTAGACTGACATTGTAAGTATGCATGCCAACCCGTTTACTCCCTGACAGACACTGTATTAGAGTTGAGCGAACCCGAACTGTAAAGTTCGGGTTCGTACCGGACTTTAGGATGTCCGTGTCCCGAACCCGGACATTTGATAAAAAGTCCGGGTTCAGGGTTCTGGAATTTTTTTGCGCCTTTTGAATAGCTGCAGGGCAGCCAATCAACAAGCGCTTCACTCATTTGCCCTTAGAAGCCATCACAGCCATGCCTACTAATGGCATGGCTGTGATTGGCCAGTGCATTATGTGACCCAGCCTCTATATAAGCTGAAATCACGTAGTGCTGAATGTCACATCATCTCATACTAGTGTAGGGAGACGATTCTGCTGCTGATGTGAGGGACAGATTAGCTTTATAAAACCATCTCATACTAGTGTAGGGAGAGGATGCTGCTGCTGCTACTGTGAGGGACAGATTAGCTTTAGAAAATCTGTTAAAAACAGCGATTTATTGGTGAGTGGGTGCTAGAGGAGATTTTTGTTTGCTAGAATACATTTTGTTTGCTAAGCAAAGTGTCTCATATAAGACCTAAGCAATTTTTCTGTTTGTTAGGTGGGCGTTTGTAGCCATTTTTGCAAGTGCAGTGCACTTGCAACTGCTTGTGTGTCAGGGACACTACTTTAATCGTGTTCTGTTGGTTCAGTTGGCAACATTTTGGCATATTTAAATACTGATTTTACATTGCAGTTAGACAAATTACATTTTTTTTTTGTGCAAAATACTACATTTGCGGCCAGCGGTGCATTTCTTGCACAAAAATGAAAAGTATGTCTACATTGCTGGTTTAAAGAAAATCTATATTCTAAATACTACATTTGCGGCCAGCGGTGCATTTCTTGCACAAAAATAAAAAATGCGTCTACATTGCTGGTTTAAAAAAAAATATTCTAAATACTACATTTGCGGCCAGCGGTGCATTTCTTGCACAAAAATAAAAAGTGTGTCTACATTGCTGGTTTAAAAAAAATAATAATAATTTATTATTCTTTTTTTTTATTATTAGTAAATAGTGCTACATAGTACACTTGCACTTTGCTGTGCATTTCTTGCACAAAAATAAAAAGTGCGTCTACATTGCTGGTTTAAAAAAAAAAATATTCTAAATACTACATTTGCGGCCAGCGGGGCATTTCTTGCACAAAATTAAAAAGTGCGCCTACATTGCTGGTTTAAAAAAAAAGAATAATGATTTATTATTCTTTTTTTTTTATTATTAATAAATAGTGCTACATAGTACATTTGCACCTTGCTGTGCATTTCTTGCACAAAATTGCACATTGCCGGTTTAAAAAATAATATAAATTTGTGATAAATAGTACATTTGCGTCCAGAATGAGGAGAGCGTCAAATAAGGGACGTGGTCGTGGTGCTGCTGGTGCTGCTGGTGTTGGTGGTGTTGGTGAAGCTATTGTTGCAAGGAGAGGACGTGGTCGATCTGTGCCAGCTACACGCACAAGTGAAACACCTTCCTCAGGTGCGTGTAGCCAACAGAACCTTCAACGTTATATGGTAGGCCTGAATGCCGCTCAACGAATGGTGAGGCCAGAACAAGTACAGGCGATAGTAGATTGTCTGACAATGCCTCCAGTTCCTTCACATTGTCTCCCACCCGGTCCCTTGCTGAAAGCTCAAAGTTGGCACCTGAACCCCATGGCCATCTGTCTTTCACCTCAGCCCCTTGTAAATCAGCCAAGCAGTCTGAGTCCCAAGTCATGCAGCAGTCTCTTATGCTTTTTGATGACTCTGCTGGTGTGCTTTTTGTGGGCCATCCACATAGCCCTGCCCCAGAAGGGGAAGACATTGAATGCACCGATGCCCAACCACTTCTGTTTCAGGATAAGGACATGGAAACATGCCAACTGCTGCGGCTTTCTACAGTGTGCAGACTGACAAGGAGGGCAGTGGTGAAGAGTGGGTGGAAGATGATGTGGAGGATGATGAGGTCCTAGACCCCACATGGAATGAAGGTCATGCGAGTGACGTGTGCAGTTTGGAGGAAGAGGTGGTGGTTGCACAGAGGCACCAGCACAGCAAAAGAGGAAGAAGGTTGCGGACCAGACAGTAGGCCTGCTCCTACCCACCGCACCCAGGGACCAAGCACACCAATGGCAGCTCAAAGGAGTTCCCTGGCCTGGCAGTTCTTCAGACAATGTGCTGACGACAAGACACGAGTGCATTGCATGCTGTGCAATTAGAGCCTGAAGCAAGGCGTAAATGTTCTAAACCTGAGCACAACCTGCCTGGCCAGGCATCTAAATGCAAAGCAGGAGCTGCAGTGGAATAAGCACCTCAAAATCCAAGAAAGGTCTCGGGTTCCTCCTGCTTCCTCTTCTGCTGCTGCCTCAGCCTCTTCCTCCACCTCTACAGTGCCAGTGTCACCTGCCACCCAGCAAACAGAGGATGTGACAGCAACGCCACCATGTTCGCCACCATCCCCAAGCATTTCCACATGGCCCCATGGAAGCTTACACCTGTCCATCTCCCAAACAATGGAGAGAAAGAGGAACTACCCACCTACCCACTCGCAATCTTCAAAGTTCCTGGCCTTTGAAATGCTGTCATTCCATCTGGTGGACACGGACAGTTTCAAAAACCTGATGGCGGTGGCTTTCCCACAGTACATGGTTCCCAGCCGCCACTACTTTTCCAGGCGAGCCATCCCTTCCCTGCACAAACAAGTCGGGGACAAGATCAATTGTGCACTGCGCAACGTCATCTGTGGCAAGGTCCACATAACCACTGATACGTGGACCAGTAAGCACGGGCAGGGACGCTACATCTCATTAACTGCACACTGGGCAAATGTAGTGGCGGGTGGGCCTGAGGCGGATAGCAGTTTGGCGCATGTCCTTCCGCCACCGAGGATTGCAGGGCATTTCTCTTTGCCTCCTGTTGCCTCCTCCTCCTACTCCGCTTCCTCCTCTTCTACCACCTGCTCATCCGGTCAGCGTAACACCTTCACCACCAACTTCAGCACATCCAGGGGGAAACGACAGCAGGCTGTTTTAAAACTGATATGTTTGAGGAATAAACCCCACACTGCGCAGGAGCTGTGGACGGGCATTGAACAACAGACCAATGAGTGGTTGGTGCCACTGAGCCTCAAGCCCGGCCTGGTGGTGTGCAATAATGGGCAAAATCTCGTAGCAGCTCTGGGCCTAGCCGCTTTGACGCACATCCCTTGCCTGGTGCATGTGCTTAATTTAGTGGTGCAGAAATTTCTAAAAAACTACCCGGATATGTCAGAGCTGCTGCACAAAGTGTGGTCCGTCTGTGCACGCTTTCGGCGTTCTCACCCTGCTGCTGCTCGCCTGTCTGCACTGCAGCGGAACTTCGGCCTTCCCACTTCCCTCCTATGTGATGTACCCACAAGGTGGAACTCCACCTTGCACATGCTGGAGAGATTGTGTGAGCAGCAGCAGGCAATAGTGGAGTTTCAGCTGCAGCACACATGGGTCAGTCGCTCTGCGGAACAGCACCACTTCACCACCAACGAGTGGGCCACCATGCGAGACCTGTGTACCATTGCGGTGTTTCGAGTACTCCACCAACATGGCCAGTGCCGATGACGCTGTTCTCAGCGTTACTATCCCACTTCTATGTCTACTTGAAAAAACACTTTGGGCGATGATGGAAGAGGATGTGGCAAAGGAGGAAGAGGAGGTGGAAGAAGGGTCATTTCCACGGTTATCAGGCCAGTCATTCACAAGTGGCATGGAAGTTGGGTTCCTGCACCAGCATAGGCCAGGTAAACATTTTCAAGCCAGGGCACAATTCTGGAGGATGATGAGGAGGTGGAACCGTGTTCACAGCAGGGTGGCACCCAACACAGTTTGTGGGCATCACTGAAGCGTGGCTGGGGGATACGGAGGACACAGATGATACACCTCCCACAGAGGACAGCTTGTCTTTGCCTCTGGGCAGCCTGGCACACATGAGCAACTACATGCTGCAGTGCCTGCGCAACAACAGCCGAGTTACCCACATTGTAACTTGTGCTAATTACTGGGTGGCCACCCTGCTGCATCCCCATTACAAGGACAACGTGCCATCCTTAATTCCCTCACTGGATCGGAAGATGCGCGACTACCAGCGCACGCTGGTAGACGCGCTGCTGAGGGCATTCCCAAATGACACAGGGGGCTAGGGGGCTCAGTGAAAGCCCAAGGCAAAGGCAGAGGAGGAGGAAGAGGTCGCCAATGCAGCTGTGGCACCGCCAGCACCTCAGAAGGCATTGTTAGCATGGCCGAATTGTGGAAAAGCTTTGTCAGCAGCATGCCACAACAAACAGCACCACCAGCTGATAGGCAACGTCTTAGCAGGAGGCAGCAGTTCAGAAACATGGTGGAACAGTATGTGTGCACACGCCTACACGTACTGACTGATGGTTCTGCCCCATTTAACTACTTGGTCTCCCAATTGGGCACATGGCCTGAGCTTGCCCTTTATGCCTTGGAGTTGCTGACCTGCCCTGCAGCCAGTGTATTGTCTGAACGTGTGTTTAGCACGGCAGGGGGCGTTATCACAGACAATCTCAGCCGCCTCTCCACAGCCAACATGGACAAGCTAATGTTTATTAAAATGAACCAGGCATGGATCCCACAAGACTTGTCTGTACTTTGTGCAGAATAGACATTTATACTGGTCTCACACAGCCATTGGTATACTTAAGTGAACTTATTCTTTTTTTGAGGCCTCCTCAACCTCCTACTCCACATCCACCTCCTCCTCCATTTTATATTTTTTTATGTGATTTCCCTATCCACATTTGTTTGCAGGACACGTGTCCTACTCTTACCCCCATGTTGCTTTCTTTTGCAGCCCTCTAGCCCTTTCCAGGACTTTTTTAGAGCCATTTTAGTGCCCAAAAGTTCGGGTCACCATTGACTTCAATGGGGTTTGGGGTCAAGTTCGGGGCCGAACTCGAACTTTTTTGCGAAGTTCCGCCGAACCCGCCGAACCCGCCGAACCCGCCGAACCCAAATATCCAGGTGTCCGCTCAACTCTAGCTGCAATTGCTTATGGACTGAGCAGGCATATTGCATTTGGAGCAAAACAAAAATAAATGAGTGTCTACTTTTAAAGAAAAAAAATGCACAAATTTGTAGCACACATTTGAAGCTTTTATTGGATAGGCCACACTTTCTGAGGTAGAAGTTCAGCACATTTTATGTAAAAAAAGAATAGTGCCATTTGTGTTAAATTGATATTAAAAACATGAACAAATCTGAACAAGCACAGAGGCGGCTCTAGACTTGTGAGGCCTTAGACAAATCTTAGACATGAGGCCCCCCACTCATGGCCATAATGGGAAAAATAATTCAAGCGAATCAAGAGATACAAATTAACTGTATAAATTGCATATATTAAGAGCCTTAAATCCTATGAACTATGAATTTACAGTTTCTAGAACTTTCTCTAACCAATTCCTCTTAAATCAAATATCCTTAAACATAGGGTATACCGTATATATATATATATATGTATATATATATATATATATATATATCACACACACACACAAATATAGATAACATTTGTGCAACTGCTACTAGCAATGTGTTTAAGTTATAACAAAAGTCAAAAACCATATTCCTCCATTTACATGAAGGTCAGGATATTTTAACACAGCACAGAGTTCCTCCTTACATCAGAGTGTGCAGGATTCCCCCTTACTGTGCAAGGGGAACTTTGATGTAAAGGGGAATGCTGCGGATCATGATGTAAGGGGGAATGCTGCGGACTTAGCTGTAAAGGGGATCTCTGATATAAGGGGGGGCTCTGGTGACCAGAGATTACCTTACTATATTCACTCCCCTTTACATAAGTGAGCCCCCTCAGACTGGTCGTGCACTGACCTCCTCTCAGGTGCACCATGCAGGGCTCAGTCAGACGGTCCGCTCCAGCTTGGTGACTCTGGTTTCATCCCATATTATCCTCTCCACAGACCACATATGTCTGACTCTTCCAGTGACCCCCCATCCTAGCAGCGCTTCCACTCTTGACCCCTATGTAGCCCCCCCCTAAAGACTGCAGACATGATACAAGAGATGGTCTAAGATTGTGCGGCCATAATAAAAGAGATGGCCAGAGACTGTGCGGACATGATACAAGAGATGGTCAGAGACTGTACGGACATGATACAAGAGATGGTCAGAGACTGTGTGGACATGATACAAGAGATAGTCAGAGACTGTGCAGACATGATGCAAGAGATGGTCAGAGACTGTGCGGACATGATACAAGGGATACAAGAGATGTTAAGAGACTGTGCGGACATGATACAAGAGATAGTCAGAGACTGTGTGGACATGATACAAGAGATAGTCAGAGACTATGCGGACATGATACAAGAGATGGTCAGAGACTGTGCGGAAATGATACAAGAGATGGTCAGAGAGTGTGCGGACATGACACAAGAGATGGTCAGAGACTGTGTGGACATAATATAAGAGATGGTCTTATTATGGTAATGACAAGCAAACTCTCACCCGGCTACAATGGTAACACCACATTGCTGCAGCAGCCACCAAACACTAGAGGCACAACCACAGCCACAGACGATCCCGCCACAGACAGGGTGCAGACAGATGATCCCTCTATGCACTCCTCCATCCCCTACTACAAGCAAGAGAAGCTGACAAATTCGCTTTGAGCGCCCAACAGTGCATTCCGGGAGGTGTAGTCTCTGTAGAGTGCAGGCACCGGCAGGCCAAGTCTAGTGTGTGGTGTGGAGAACTACAACTCCTAATACACAATATGGTGCTGGCGTTGGGAGAAAGCTAGGACAGAATTAGAGCCTGCCATTGGCTGCAGCTGATGATTTGTTCTCAGTGTGAGGGGGGTGTTACAGCTGGCTGAAACCGCATCGGCTTTACCCCAGTGTGTGCCAGCCCACTCACCCCACCAGCCTGGGGACACCCAGGGCTGCCTTTAATATTGACTGGAAACTGGGCAAACATTTTCCTGGGCCCCCCACCCCTAGCAATTTCGCTCTCCACCCCAACATCCCAAAAAACAAACACGCACATAGACTTATCTAAAAAAAAATGTATTAATGCAAACATAAACATCTGGTTCACACGCACTGATTGCTCCAGGCTTACTGATTGGTTGATAGGTTACTGCACAATATTACCACTCAATGATTGGTTGCTAGAGGTTACTGCACACCATTACCTCTGACTCGGTGGCAGGGCAGTATTGTGGTGTGTGATGCAACTGTTGGGGTACAGTTGGTTGGATGACAGGATGCAGTTTGGGGTGATAGTGGCAGCATTGGGGTGAGAGGCTGAGATCATATCTTTCCTCTAATTATAGGTGGTAGGGTGGGGTGCAGTAAGGATGAGGATGGTAATGGCAGGAGGCAGGGTGGTAGGATGGCAGAGGTGGGGTACAGGGGGATGATAGGGATGATTTTGGCAGGTGGTGGGGTGGTAGGATTCCTGAGGTGGGTTAGAGAGGGATGATGGGGATGTTGATGACAATTGGTGGGGTGGTAGTAAGCTGGCAGTGGGGTACAGGGGGGGTGAAGATAATGATGATGA
>BLSH010038242.1:82078-95426 GCA_018402905.1 Glandirana rugosa
ATATATATATATATATATATATATGTCATAGAGTGTTTTCACTCATGTGGGGAGTGTAAAAACATTGTTGCGACTTCTTTACTGTGAAACGATGTTACATTTCATCACTCACATCTCGAACATATTGTTATTGTCACATGTAAAAGACAGGGGAGTTTTATTGAGTTGTGTGTCGGTAATTACAGATTTGGCGACCGTTGTTTTCACTCATGTCGGGATTCACTTTTACAAGTTTAACCTGGGTCTCACAGTTATAAAACGTACCGGTCGTAATAAAAGGTCGTGACGGAATTGGGAGAACCCGTACCTCAAGGGGTCTCGAAGTGTCCGACACTCTGGGTCCAATTTGAACATTTTCACTTAGGGCTGTACTCACTTTTGTTGCCAGCGGTTTAGACATTAATGGCTGTGTGTTGAGTTATTTTGAGGGGACAGAAAATGTACACTGTTATTGTTATACAAGCTCTACACTCACTACTTTACATTGTAGCAAAGTGTCATTTCTTCAGCGTTGTTACAAAAATGTGAGGGGTGTACTCACTTTTGTGAGATTATATATATATATATATATATATATATATATATATATATACACACACACACACAAAACGAAGGTATATATATATATATATTCTTACACTGCCTGAATGGTCGCTATATATACCTGTATAGTCTACACTAAAGGCATTGTAATATATATATATATACAGTCAAACAATGGGACACGCTTTTCCTTATGCAAATTGCTTTACTGGATATCTTCAGTTACAAGCAATTACAAGCATATAATATAGCGACTGTACAGTTTCAGATATAACCTGTCTTTCATCAAGCTGTGTGTAAATCCCATTATCCCATATTCACCTTATATCCCACACTTGAGGGTGGAGCCACACAGGTGCATCACATGAATCAGTTGCTCATCCCAATTTAATCCTTATGCACCTCTAATTTCAAACCTCCACGGATATGTAAAAAAATTTAGGAAAAGCAAAACTGAAAAAAATAATTAACCATACATAACCCATGAATTAACACTAGATCACAGGGGATCCATAATCCTTTGTTTTATATTGTTTGTTTTTCCATTATTCTTCTATAGTTTCCTCCTTTCTTTTCTTTATGAATTATCTTCCTCCCTGTAAACATAGGTATAATAATAATATTGTATCAATATTTAATTGACCTCCCTATAAAAATAAATACAAGCCATAATCCCTGTTTAACCCATCGGGAAATAGCGTTTGTAGCCTATTCACCCACCCTACTTCCCTTTGTTTCGATCTTAAAATGCTGTCTCCACCCCTTCTGTCTTTGCCAACTTGTTCCAAAATCATAAATCGTAAGTCTTTGTGCTCTTTCTCTTGTAAATGTCTTTGTACTGGCAACCCTGGTTGTTTACCCCTAATTGAGCTACGGTGCTGAGCTATCCTGTCCTTGATTTTTTGTGTTGTTTCCCCTACGTACAACAAGCCGCAGGGACATATCAGGACATAAATTACATATGCTGACTGCCATGTATGAAAACCCCTAATGTGTGTCCTACGTCCATCTATAGGGTGAACAAAACTTTCACCTTTTGTCATTAATTTGCATTGTATGCAGTTCAGACACGGGAAACACCCATTTCTCCTTCTACCTAAGAACGCGTCATCCATATTTTCTTTTCTCCTCTTATATTCAAATCGCACCAATGTGTCCCTAATTGTCTTGTTCCTATAATATGCTTAAAATAAGACCTCCTGAAACACTTCAATCTGAGGGTATGCACTTTTTAGTATGGGTCAATGCTTTCTAATTATTCTGAATATGTCCTCACTATAGTGGTGAAATCGCATAGAAAATGGCATTCTCTTCGTCTCTTTTTTCTTTCTGTATACCCTCACCTGTTTCGTATTTTTTCCTGTCCGATAATTTTTTCCGGATACCCCCTTGGGTCTGACAAGAAATCTAAATCAGTACCCCCAACAACATATGCCCCCGTTGAGACATTTGTGAAGGAAGTTTCAAGAGATATAAAATGTTTTGTATTGCAGATTAATTATAGAGATCATGTTCCTAATAATTTGTCTTATGTAGAGAGGCAAGCTTTGAAGGGGTTAAGTCAGAGGGATGAGATTATCCTAAAGCCAGCTGACAAAGGGGGATCGATGGTTTGGGGATTATGGATCCCCAACTCTATGAAAAAGAGTTTTTTCGTCAGCTTAATGATCAGAGACTATATAAAATGGTGATAGTGAATCCAACATGGGGAATGAGGAGACGTTTGGAAAATATTTTAAAACCCGCACAATAGGAAGGCATTATATCTCTGGATTTACTTGAATTTTTATTACCAACACATACACGCATCCCTGTACTGTATACTTTGCCGAAAATACATAAGGATGCCAGGAATCCTCCTGGGCATCCTATTGTATCAGGGAGTGATTCCATTTTTGTACCAACAGCCCAGTTTCTGGACAAAATCTTGTCTCCTTTGGTTAGGGAAACAAAATTGTATATTAAGGATACAAATGATTTTTTGGAGAAATTAAAACAAGTAACAAAATGTGATGGAAATGAGATACCGGTAACCTGGGATGTGAATAATTTGTACACATCAATACCACATCGAAATGGGATAGATGCAGCAATGAGAATAATTAATGATAGTGGGAAGTATTCCACACCGCAGCTACGGTTATTTGAGAAACTGTTTGAAGTAATTTTGTCTAACAACTATTTTTTATTTCATCAGTTCTACATGCAGCTAAATGGAGTTGCAATGGGTTGTAATGTCACCCCCCAATCGCATGTGCATTTATGAATGACTTTGACGAAAGATACATTTTTGTGAATGAACTGTTTAAAACACATTGCACCACTTGGTGGCGCTATATAGATGATGTGTTTGCGATATGGAGGGGCGACATTGAATCTTTGAAAACATTTGATGAGGTGTTGAATCTTTTTTGTTCAGACATTCAGTTTAGTATGTGCATTGGTGGGAAGACAGTGTCCTTTTTGGATACTAGAATATACATTAAGAATATGAAGATGGAATCAGATTTGTATACGAAATTTAAGGATAGAAATCAATTGCTTTTGTTTGACAGCTTCCATCCAATGCATGTATTCAAGTCAATAGTCCGAAGTCAATTACTTAGAGTAAAACGCATTGTTAGTGAGGAAAAGGTGCAGGAAAGTAGGGTTGCTGAAATGTGTCAAAAATTTAGAGAGCGGGGGTATACGGAAAAAAATTATCAGACAGGAAAAATACTAAATAGATCAAGAGAAGAAACAGGTGGGGGTATACAGAAAGAAAAAAGAGATGAAGAGAATGCCATTTTCTATGCAATTTCACCACTATAGTGAGGACATATTCAGAATAATTGGAAAGCATTGGCCCATATTAAAAAGAGCATACCCTCAGATTGAAGTGTTTCAGGAGGTTCCAATTAAAGCATATTATAGGAACAAGACAATTAGGGACACATTGGTGCGATCTGAATATAAGAGGAGAAAAGAAAATACGGATGACACGTTCTTAGGTAGAAGGAGAAATTGGTGTTTCCCGTGTCTGAACTGCATACAATGCAAATTAATGACAAAAGGTGAAAGTTTTGTTCACCCTATAGATGGACGTAGGACACACATTAGGGGTTTTCATACATGGCAGTCAGCATATGTAATTTATGTCCTGATATGTCCCTGCGGCTTGTTGTACGTAGGGGAAACAACACAAAAAATCAAGGACAGGATAGCTCAGCACCGTAGCTCAATTAGGTGTAAACAACCGGGGTTGCCAGTACCAAGACATTTTCAAGAGAAAGAACACAAGGACTCAGACTTACGATTTATAATTTTGGAACAAGTTGGCAAAGACAGAAGGGGTGGAGACAGGATTTTAAGATTGAAACAGAGGGAAGTATGGTAGGTGAATAAACATATAAATAAGATGATGTCCAAGAGGATGAAACATGTCCGGTGACTGCTGATCCTATGCTGTTGCACCATTTGTGCTCGCTATTTAACATTTGGATGTAAGTGCAATATTTTCCTTTTTTAATAAACTCAGTTTTACGGATTCACACTATGTGAGGTCTTTTTTCCATCTATATCAGGCATAATGTGAGAACCCCTGGAGATCTAGGTCGGTGGACACTATCAGTCTATACAAGTGTTTTCAACTCCAGTCCTGAAGGCACACCAACAGGTCATGTTTTCAGGATTTCCCTCAGATGAAACAGCTGTGGTAATTACTAAGGCAGTGAAACTGATCAAATCACCTGTGCAAACTCATGGAAATCCTGAAAACATGACCTGTTGGTGTGCCTTGAGGACTGGAGTTGAAAAACACTGGTCTATACCATCCCGAATAGGACACACCAGACAGCGAAGCACCAGTTTGATGACACCATTATGTGAATAAAGCCGGGTTCCATCTTCCTTGGGAAAGACTGGCGTCTTTTAGGAGATTTTATCAACGCGTGCTTTCATTGGCTAACTGGTAAGCCTTTAATCTTTCTAAAGTTGGGGGTTCATAGTCCCTTAAGGGACTCCTTGAAGTCTCAGATGCCCTGTTAAGAGGATTCCCTAGATTTTGAAGTCCTATATGAACTTTGAACAGTTTGAACTTTCTATAACCTTCATTATGTCTTTTCCATGATCCTGAATAATGGTGGACTATACTGCATTCTCTGCCACACACAATAACTTCATTTCTGAAAACCTTTTTTTAACATTTTTTTTTTTTGTTTCAATACATTTATTTATTCATTAAAGAACAAACCATTACAAAAAGTCAAATAATTTCCAGTTCGAGTCTGGAAAGACTCCAAGTAAAAAACAATCATGTATAGCATATTGGCAGTGTTCTGTAGGTTATTTTTGATATCAACATTTCTGACAATATGAACACGAAAAACCGAAATTCAATGATTGACATGGTATAGAGTGGGAATGAATCCACCAAAGCACATAAGTCTTACTAATTGTAGTTTCTAGGAGGGCCAGAAGGATGCTATGGAGTTCCAGTTATAAGGCAAAATATAAAGGAAATCCAATGGGGAACCCTCGCCTCTTTTAAACAGGTTCAAGATAATGACCTACCCAAGTTCCGAGTCCACCCCAATGGGAACATACTGCAGGCTCAGAGTCTTGGGGAGATCTTCTCAAAGAAGGGTGACAAGGAGGAGGCGAACCAAGGATTAATAGGCAGTGATGTGTCCTTGGAGTGACACCCCTTGGGACACTACAGCCCCCACAGATCCTCCTGTTCCTCCTGTAGTCAGATATACCATGCCGTCATAGGTAGGAAGGAGAACGGTGCTAATACTAGTATAACCTGGAGTGTGAAACTGAAATAAAGAATAAGGGAAAGAAGGCTAGGAAAGAGTTAAATAAACGACAATAGAAGGAAAGAGCAAGTAGGAGATAAAGTCTGGAAAGGTATTAGTAGTGAGGAGGAGAGGGGAATAAAGTTGTAGGTCAAGTTAGATTCGGAAAAATTAAGGACTCCTGGGGAGAAGAGTGTATTCATTAACCCGGTAATAGAGAGATACCAACATGAGTAGCCCAGGGTTCCCAGGTGGCTTCAAACTTGGGGACTGAATCATGCAGATTTGCTACTATTTGTTCCTGGGCCATGATCCAGGATATTTTCCTTTTTGTGGCCCGAACCAAGACTGTTGGAGATTTCCATGCCTTTGCAATTGTGAGTTTGGTTCCCAAAAGCATATAGAAAATCAAGGCTTGTGTCTGCTTCATGACCCCTGTAAGCGGGTTGTTTAAAAGGGCATACAACGGTTCCTGAGGAATTTTGGCCCCAGTGACTTTCCTTATCATCTGGAAGATTTTATTCCAGTAAGACCGTATACGGGGACATGACCACCAAATGTGGATCATTGTACCTATATGGTTGCAACCCCTGTAGCAAAGGGGGGATGAAGCAGGGTATATCTTTGCTAGACATAGTATCATCTATTAAATACTTTCAGGCCAGCTTCTATCAGGGCAATATTCATGATATTTTTATATGAACATTGGAAGAGGGGGTACCATTTCTCAGGGCTCATTTGCACATCTAGGTCAGTTTCCCATGCCTTGACATATTTCAGGGTGTCTTTTTGGTCTGCCAGGGCTGCGTAACTTATGGAAATGCCTCCCCTTTGTTCCCTAAAGTTAGAACACCAGCTTTCGTATGGGGTGGTCAGGTTTGTTCAACCATATTGAGTCTAAGAAATGTCTGATTTGGAAGAGTCTAAATTTCTCTGTATCTGGCATCTCCAATTTACTTATGCAATAGTTTAAAGATATCGGGCCATGTTGGGTGAAAAACTGCCAGATCCTGAATAGGCCGTTGTTTAGCCACCAGCGAAATGCCATGATATTTAAACCCGGTGGGAATTCAGGGTTATTAAATAAGTGTTTGAGTGGTTTTAGGGGAGAAAATAGGGTGCCGTGCTTAAGCAGAGAGTCACACAGTTTTTAGGAATGGGATAGGGTGGGGGCCAGGATCGTGGGGCTCTGCTTAGGAGGTCTCCAGATAAGATGGTCAATGGTGTGTTGTGGAATTTCTTGTCTCTCCAGGTTGATCCAATCTGGCTTAGGTCCCCTGGAGTAGATCCCTGATATTTGTGAGAGCTGGGCGGCCTGGTAGTACCACCACACGTTGGGGAGACCTATGCCACCTTGTTTCTTTAAGCGGAATAAAGTATTTCTTGCGAGACGATGGCCTCCCTTCCCCCAGCTCACTAGCTTAGTTTAGAGCTTAGAGATATCTGTTTTCTTGACGGGGAGAGCCCTGAATAGATACAGAAGTCGAGGCATTAAGGTCATTTTAACCGCGTGTACTTTATCCAGCCAAGATAGATCACATCTTAGCCAAGAACGCATGTCCTCCTCTAGTTTTTTGAACATGGGAGGATAATTATCTGAGTAAATGTTTGCGATGTTGCTTGATAGTTGGATTCCTAGGTATGGGATTTTGTAACTCGTCCAGGCAAATTGGAAGTTTGGTTTCAACTGATCTGCTAGAGTGGGGGGGATAGAGACATTTAGGATCATAGATTTAGATTCGTTAACTTTTAGACCCGACATCCTACTAAAACTGTGAAGGGTTTTCATTACGTTGGGAAGTGAGGTTAGCGGGGAGGTAACGAACAAGAGCATATCGTCCGCAAATAGCGCACATTTGTGTTCTTCTGCTCCACACCTGACCCCCTTAATGTCTGGGTTTTGCCTGATATCTACTGCCGGAGTCTCGATCGCTAAGGCAAATAGAATGGGTGATAAGGGGCATCCTTGTCTTGTACCTCTGTCAATATTGAAAGAGCCTGAGTAACGCCCCATCAGTCAGATTTGTGCTCAGGGTTTGTCGTATAAGGCGTGAATTATATTAAGAAATTTCCCTCCAAAACCCCATCTCTCTAAGATTGCAAAAAGATATGGCCAAGTTACTGTATCAAAAGCCTTATGTAGGTCCAGAGACAGGAGAAGTCCTTCCTGTTTAGGGCCACCGTCCCATTGAGAATGGAGTAATGACGTGATATCTATCGCTCTCCTCATCTGATCAGGCCCCTGTCTCCCGGGGATGAAGCCCACCTGGTCCTTATGGACATACTCAGCTATAAAGCTTGAAAACCTCAGGGCCAAAATTTTTGTCAAAAACTTTAGGTCGTTGTTGATAAGAGATATTGATCGATAGTTGCTTGTGTCACTAGGGTCTTTACCCGGTTTGGGAATGACCAAAATAAATGCAGTGTTCAGGTCGCTATCCAGGTGGGCTCCATCCCTCAGGGAATTAAAGAAGCTAGCTAAGTAGGGGGCCAGTAGTTTTCCAAATTTTCTGTAGTTGCCCGCTGAGAAACCATCTGGGCCTGGAGTTGAGTTTATTTTAGTTAATTTGATAGCTTCTAAGATCTCCTCTACGAAGAAGGGCTTATCTAGCAGATCCTTATGAACGCTTTGAAGTGTGGGTAAGGGGATTTCGTTTAGGAGTGTTAACAAATTTTGGGGGGTGTCTTTGGAGTTGTCTTTGTGTAATTTGGTGTAAAATTCCTGGAAGGTGTCTAGGACCTTATGGGGGTTCTGCGTCAGGTCTCCTGATATGGAGCAGATTTTGGGGAAAGCTAAGCTGTGAAGTTTGGGACTAAGTTTTACTGCCATTTTGGATCCTATTTTATCTCGTTGTGAGTAAAATCTTGCACCCGACCATCTCAGGTGTTTTTCCGCCGAGGTAGTGAGGGCTAGATTGAGTCTCACTCTGGCCTCATCTAAGTGTGATAAGTTTGCTGAAGTGGGGGTTTTTTGTCCTGTTTACTAGCTGTCAGAAATTGTTCTGTTAGCGTTTGAATGTCAGCGTTGCGTTCTCGGTGGAGGCGTGATGCTAGTTGGAGTAAGTGTCCCCGCATTACTACTTTGTGAGCCGCCCATAACGTCCCTGGAGCTATCAGTTCATTATCGTTCTCTGAGAAGTAGTTTTGAGTGCTTCCTCTAGTAAAGTGCAATGAACAGAGTTATTTAGCAGGGATTCGTTTAGGCGCCATCTCGAGGGGCCCTTCGGTGGTATGCTATATGATGATATGGTTTAGTGTGACTATGGAGTGATCCGAAAGTGGGGTGTCTCAAATTTTAGAGGCAATCGTTTGAGGGATGGATGAGCTATTAAGGAAGATGTGGTCAATCCTGGCATGAGTTTTGTGTGCCGGTGCTGAGTAGTGATTGTAGTCTTTCCCATGGGGGTTTACCTCTCTCCAGATGTCTACTAGATTATTAGAGTGCATTAATTTGGCTACTTTAGAGCTCGATCTGGGAGGCTGTCGAGTGTTCTTAGAGGGGTCTTTTGATTTGTCTAGAGATTGATCAAAATGTAGATTGGAGTCTCCCCCCATTACCGTCGTGCCCGAGATGTGTGGTTTAAGAATCTGTAGCATATCCTCGAAGAACTTTCCTTGACCCTTATTGGGGGCATAGTAGGATATAAATGTACTTGGTACACCGTCCAAGGAACCCGATAATAAAATATAATGACCGTCCTGGTCTTTAATGGTCTTCGTGTGTGCAAAGTTGATATGTTGGGCAAAGCAGATCGCCACTCCTTTGGTTTTGGTGTCCGCATTAGCTAAGTAGAATTGTGGGTAGCCCTTATGGAGGAAGGAAGGGTTATAGGTGGCAGTTAGGTGGGTCTCTTGTAGAAGAAGTATGTCTGCTTTCAGATTATGATAGTGTTGGAGTAATTTCCTACGTTTGACCGGGGAATTTAGGCCCTGTACATTATGTGAGAAAATTTGAATTCTAGAGATGTTATTAAGGGTGTTCGGCATGGGGATGTGGTAAGCTGAGCCCTGAGTGACGACATCCCCTTACCCTTAGCTGTTTCGTATCTCCCTCTAATTCGAGGTTCCAAGAAGATTCCGGAGAAATTAATCTCCCTTCCCCTCTCTCTCTTTCCTTCCTTCGTCCCCCTCCCCCCCTCCTCTCTTAATCAGACACCTTTCAAACTAGGTGAGCTGTAGCAAAGTCCAGTCATTTAGTGGCTAGAGACCAAAGAGGGGGGGAAGGGAATAAGTACATCTTAGGGTGAAGAGCAGCTATCCATAGGACCTTTTGCATTGCTGCCAGGAAATTTGCAGTTTTACTGTAGACCCCCTTAAGGGGGTAGCTGAAAGATAAGTGGCCAACCGGCCAAATGGATCATCTAAAAAGGCAGGGGGGTAACAGCGGTCATGATAGACCCGGATTGACAAGGACCAAGCAAGGCCAGGACAGTTCAGTCAAGGAGGGAGAGATTCCCTTGACCTCTTTGATTGCTGTTTCTTCCAGATGGACGTCAAAGGGCTCCTTGGAGGGGGATGCTTTGAAGAGAGGGAGTTCTTGATGGATGACGGTTGTAACTCCTGGGAGATTAGGCCCAGCTGCAGCAGCAGGTGTTCTCCTTCCTGGAAAGAGGAAAAGTGCTGTGCTTTGTTACGATAGGTGAAATCCAGACGCAGTGGAAAGGACCATTTGTAGGAGATCCCTTTTTGCATCAGGGCTTGTAGTAGGGGTTTCAACGCTCGTCGTTTCTGCACTGTGTAAGGTGAAATGTCAGCAAAAATTTGTATTTTGTGGCCTAGGATCGTCAGATTTTCCTCTGTTTGGGACCTCTTCATCACCTCCTCTTTTACAGAGTAATAGTGTGGTTTAACCATGATGTCCCGTGGAAGGCCATCGGTGCGTATGGGCTGCAAGGCTCTATGTGCTCTGTCCAGTTCCAGTTTGCTCTCTGCGATCCCAGGGATTAAATCTTGAACGAAAGAGCGGATGGCTCGCTGGATGTCTTTAACCGATTCGGGTAGGCCCCTAACCCTGAATTTGTATCTGTGTGTTCTGTTTTCGAAGTCGTCTAATTTTGCCAGTGCAGTGTCTAACTGTTCCTGAAGGTCTTGAATTCTGTCAGTATTTTGGTTGATTTTTGCTGCTGCTAAGTCTGACCTCTTTTCAATGTTGTCCAGTCGTAGACCAAACTGTTGCATGTCAGCTTGTATAGCAGTTGTTATCTGGGCTGCAGTGTGGCCCAGGCCCCTGGCAAGCATCTTTGAAAAAGCTTTCATCATGGCCGGAAAGTCAGATATAGTGTTTGGTGGGCTCTGAGCTTCTTGATCCCAGAGCTCTGCGTCTATATCTAGGTCCCCCATAGGTGAGAATACTGGGCTGCCTAGGGCGATTCCTAGTAGGGATTCTGTTGAGGCTGGGGACGGAACGTATTGTGGTGCGTTACTCACTGTACCAGGCATGTGAATAATCGTTGGGGAGGCTCCGTTGTCCGGATCTGCTATGGAGTCTTCTGCTCCCTTGCCTTAGTTCGTGGCAGCGGCCGCCATGTTAGCTAGGCCGGGCCGCGCTGCTGCCGAGTCTAGTTGCTTGGATAGGTCCTGTTGGGCGCTACCTCCTGACGTCGGGTGTGATCCCGGGGTGCTCCCAGGACTGTATGCGGGCTTGGTGTGGCTGTCAGGGGACTCTGTATGCTGCGGTGGAGATCAGTTGGCCGGAGTCGTACGGAGCCCCAAGATCAAGCGGCCATCTTGGGAAACCCCACGCATGCGCTGCTTTTTAAAAAATTTTGGGCCCATGTGTGGTTGAAGGTGGACCCCTTTCTGATGGTGACACCATATATATATGTTGTTATTTATATGTTTATATATATTCTTATGTTGTGATTTTCCACATTCACACAAACACTAGACACTTAATTTCTACATTTTTATCACACGTCATTTTATTTATATATTTTTCCAGTCACTTTTGTGATTAATGCTACTTCCTTTGTTCCAATTAGCGCTACACAATAACCCTTATGATACATTCGCACAATTTGTTTGATTGTGGTGTTGGCAGCTGTTGTAACTTACACTTAGCGCAATAGTTTTCTTTACACTTTTATGATGGGTGAATAGGCTACAAACGCTATTTCCCAATGGGTTAAACAGGGATTATGACTTGTATTTATTTTTATAGGGAGGTCAATTAAATATTGATACAATATTATTATTATACCTATGTTTACAGGGAGGAAGAGAATTCATACAGAAAAGAAAGGAGGAGACAAACTTTAAAAGAATAATGGAAAAAAAAAACAATATCAAATAAAGGATTATGGATCTCCTGTGATCTAGGGTTAATTCATGTGTTATGTATTGTTAATTATTTTTTTCAGTTTTGCTTTTTCTACATTTTTTTATATATCCGTGGAGGTTTGAAATTAGAGGTGTATAAGGGTTAAATTGGGATGAGCAACTGATTTATATGATGCACCTGTGTGGCTCCACCCTGGAGTGTGGGATATAAGGTGAATATGGGTTAATGGGATTTACACACAGCTTGATGAAGGACTACACTAAACTTCCTACATGCCGCTAGCTAAGCTCCCTCTCTATCTCTCTCCACGTTATTCACACACTACATGATATATGTAGTGTGGGCGTGGATTAAGGCTGCTGACCAATAATTGGCTAAAGGCACCCTGCCTTTGGCCAATCATAGCGCTCACAGCAGAGCGCATTGTGATTGGCCAAAGCATGCAGGTCATGTGCATGCTTTGGCCAATCAGCAGGAGGCATTTCCCAGTGATTGGAATGCATTATGGGGTGCTTGAATTTACTGCAAATGCCCCCTAATGTTCGGGATGCGCCGAACAAGCAAACCCCCAAACCAGGGGCCCATCTCTACTGCACATGTGTGAGCCATGCTTCATTTTCTGAATGAGCCAACGGGCTTCTGGGACCTATGTGTGTCCCAGAAGGCTGCGGAGGGAGGGAGGAGGGGCCGAACATCCTTGCAGATCGCTGTGGCAATCTGACTTTGAAGTAGGAATGGGTACCTGTCGAAACCAGGTACCCGCTCTCCTCTACCCCTAAAAAGTGCCAACATGTGGCAGTGGAGGTGGAGGAGGGTGCAACCAAGTTGAACTTCCCCTTTTGTGTGAAGTTTTGCTTTATGGAAGATTTCACCGATTTAGGGTTTAATAAATGAGGAAGACTAAGTCAAGTCCAAAAAAACCCACTGAACCAACAATGTAAATAAACCAGAAAAGTAATTTATATGTGGACTCGACCAATGCTACAAGAAAAGAGCAGTAAAAGATCAACCTGTATCTGCATAGACAGTTCAATATCTTAGTTGAAAGGGAGGAGATACTACTGCAGAGCAAAAATACCTGAGCACAATGTTGAGGCCTTTGCAAAACTCAATAGATTGGCATATTGAGAGAGACTACCCAAGGCTCAATGGGCTTAGGTAATTGCCCCATTTTTGACAAAAGTGTACTTTGATAATGTGAAAAAGAAATCAGAAAAAATGAAAAGGGGAACTAACATCCTACACCTTCCCCACTTCTTCGGACCCCACTGCATGTACCTCCATGGGGGAGTTTGTAAACCACGCTGTTCTTCCTCTTTTTTCCATAGGGATGCCAGGACAGATCATTGGACAAATTATTGGGTTACATCTGAAGGTTTCTACCAAAGTTTGTCAGTGTGGGAGCTCCCCTGAAAAATCACATCAAAGGAATTATGTCTATATTGATCCTCTGGACCCAAGAGCTAAAGAGAGCCTTTCAGGACCTTAAAACAGCTGTATGTAGATGTCTAGTACTGTTTACCCCCAACTTTATACAGAAATTTTTTAAGCAATCTGATGTATCAGAAGTGGACTTGCAAACAGTTTGTCACAGATGGTAAAAGGGGAGGAACACCCTGTGACCTTCCTTAGCAAAAAGATAACCCCCGGGGGAACATTAATATGCCATTGTAATGTTACCGTATAATTACAAGGGGGCCCCCAATAGAAAAACGATTCCTTCCAGTGTCCCACAAGGAGGGGAAAA
>BLSH010038242.1:125898-139594 GCA_018402905.1 Glandirana rugosa
GTATCCTGGGACCGTTCGGCACGAAGTAAATTTAAGGGTTAGAAGGGGGTAAGACTATTCTTTTATATATATAAAAAAGTTTTAACAGCGAGAAAAGAAATATCGCGTTTTTTATTTTTACGGTGGTTTTATTTCGAGATAAACACCCCTTTTTTCCTGTAGTTAAAATAAACTCATGTCGTAGCGTGCTGACACTTTAACACTTAATTTCATTGCGTCACGGCATAGCGTTTTTGACTGGACCAGTAATTCCCCCATTTTGGAGGGCCCCGACTTCACCAATTAGATAGAAGGGTTATAGTACCATCTCAATGTCCGAAAGTTGAGCGAGAGTGATTTTGAAGTTTGAGAGCGAGTTGAAAGCCTGTAACTCTACCATGATATTGGGAAGATAGATTAACCACTTCAGCCCCGGGAGGTTTTACCCCCTTAATGACCAGGTCAGTTTTTGCGATACGGCACTGCGTTACTTTAATTCACAATTTCACAGTCGTGCGATGCTGTACTCAAATAAAATTGATGTCCTTTTTTCCCCACAAATAGAGCTTTATTTTGGTGGCATTTTTATTTTTTGCGCTATAAAGAAAAGAGCGACAATTTTGAAAAAATATATATATTTTCTTATCAGAATGGGGGAAGATTGGGAATTTAAATGAAGCACGGCTTGCCAGGGTCCTATGCTTCCATCCCTGGTTTCAGTTAAGGCAAGAGGAATAAAAAGTGGGACTTTGAGTTGAGGCGCGCAATGGATAATAAATACTTAGATATGAAAATAGTGTTAATCAATTTTTAATTCTTAGATATATATGTATAATAATACTATAATATAAATTTGAGACCATGCTCTAGAATAAAAAAAAATATATAATACTGTACAATTCACATTGCAATAAAATGCATACAAACATGTTCACAAATTTCCCATGGCACATAGCCAAATAGGTAACAATGATGACTATTGAGATCTTAAATACATCAGCAGAAGTCACATATCAAAATGATGTTGATTATATCAGCAACGGTCTCATATCAAAAAATATATTTTGTCTTTGTACAGCACATGAAAGGATAGGACTGTTCATAGCTCGACGCACGTTTCGTGACTTAATGGTCACTCTTCAGGAGCAAGCCTATCTATGATAAAAAATAGATATGTATAGTTCAACATTGTAGGATACAATGTAGGAGACAGGGATCTCTAAGCACACAAAAATTAAAAAAGAAAAAAATATATATTAAACCACCAATGCATGAAACTTACAAAATCATCCACAATGTTGAACTATACATATCTATTTTTATCATAGATAGGCTTGCTCCTGAAGAGTGACCATTAAGTCACGAAACGTGCGTCGAGCTATGAACAGTCCTATCCTTTCATGTGCTGTACAAAGACAAAATATATTTTTTGATATGAGACCCCTGCTGATATAATAATCAACACTATTTTGATATGGGACTTCTGCTGATGTATTCAAGATCTCAATAGTCATCATTAACTGAAACCAGGGATGGAAGCATAGGATCCTGGCAAGCCATGCTTCATTTAAAGTCCCAATCTTCCCCCATTCTGATAAACCAGTGGTTCTCAACCCTGTCCTTAAGTACCCCCAACAGGCCATCTTTTCAGGTTTTCCTTTATCTCACACAGGTGCTTTAAATCAGAGTGAATGGCTTGGTATTTTAGACAGCTATTTTATCTAAGAGAAATTCCCAAAACATGGCCTGTTGGGGGTACTTGAGGACAGGATTGAGAAACACTGGTTTATCAGAATGGGGGAAGATTGGGACTTTAAATGAAGCACTCTGATAAACGTAATACAGGGATGGAGGCGCCGCTCCTCCTCCATTCCTGTGTGGGGTGGGGCAGTTGCCCTTCCACTGCGTGTCAACGTCACCTACAGAACGCCGGATGTGCGGTGTCCTTCTGGCACTGTTGCACCAGGCGGGATCTTTTCCACTCCTGCGCACTTTATGGGAGTCAGTTGGCGGCTTTCGCCGGGTGGCGTCAACCGTCCGGTTACTGGTGCCTCCCTCTCCCATTGCATGCCTTGTGACATTGGGGGCCAACCTGTGGCTGCTCTTCCATTTAGGGCACCATCACACGGTGGTTCAGATGTATGGGAATCACTCTCCCACCACACGGACACCACACCACATCCATTTCAGGTTTGTCATTCCTTTCTAGCTCACATTTCTTTTCCTTTTCCACTTTTTCTTCAGTCTTTTTCTGCTCACAGCCACACCTTTTGCAGATCACTCTCATCACACATTCATTATTTCACATGATTGCTTATACCACAGACATTTCATATAAATGCAGAACACACCCCTCTCTGGTCAACACTACACCATCCCTGTCCACTGTGGGTGCTGCACTGTGTGGTTTGATGCAGTCTTTGGTAGCCCCCAGAGCTGGTGATCCTGGCTGACATGCGTTTCCAGCCATGGGCATCTTACTCCTAGCACTTTGATGATTTTGTAAGTTTCATGCATTGGTGATTTAATATATATTTTTTTCTTTTTTAATTTTTATGTGCTTAGAGATCCCTGTCTCATATCCTACAATGTTGAACTATACATATCTATTTTTTATCATAGATAGGCTTGCTCTAGAAGAGTGACCATTAAGTCACGAAACGTGCGTCGAGCTATGAATAGTCCTATCCTTTCATGTGCTGTACAAAGACAAAATATATTTTTTGATATGAGGCCGCTGCTGATATAATCAACACTATTTTGATATGGGACTTCTGCTGATGTATTCAAGATCTCAATAGTCATCATGGTTACCTATTTTGTGCCATGGGAAATTTGTGAACATGTTTGTATGCATATGATATTTTATTGCAATGTGAATTGTACAGTGTTATATATATATTTTTTTTTATTCTAGAGCATGGTCTCAAATTTATATTATAGTATTATTATACATATATATCTAAGAATTAAAAATTGATTAACACTATTTTCATATCTAAGTATTTATTATTCATTGCGCGCCTCACTCAAAGTCCCACTTTTTATTCCTCTTGCCTTATATATTTTTTTACTTTTTGCTATAAAACACATCCAATAAAAAAATGTAAAAAAACTAATTTCTTCATCAATTTAGGCCAATATGTATTGTGCTACATATTTTTGATAAAAGAAAATTCCCAATAAGCGTATATTGATTGGTTTGCTCAAAAGTTAAAGCGTCTACAAACTATGGGATATTCTTATGGCATTTTTTTTTACTAGTAATGGCAGCGATCAGCGATTTTTAGCGGGACTGCAACATTTCGGTGGACAAATCAGAGACCTAACTGACACTTTTGACACTTTTTTGGGAACCAGTGAAATTATTACAGTGATCAACGCTAAAAATATGCACTGTTACTGTACTAATGACATTGGCAGGAAAGGGGTTAACACCAGGGGCGATCAAAGGGTTAAGTCCGTCCCTAGGAGGTGCTTGCTAACTGTGTTGGGGATGGACTGACTAGGGGAACACAGAGATCTGTGTTCCTCTCCTGTCAGAACAGTGATCTGCCTTGTTTACATAGGCAGATCACCGTCCTGCCTCCCGGGGAATGATCGCGGGTGGTCGGCAGACATCAGGTTCGCCAGACCCACTGATTGGCTACCCCTCTGTCCAATAGGCGCGCGTGCGCCCACAGTATCTATTGCTCAAAATGATGTACAGGTACGTGATTTCACCCAATAGCACCGCCCTGCTGCAGTAAATATGCGGTAGACGGTCTTTAAATGGTTAAGGGATCGGCAACATAAAATAGGACATCGTCTGCATAGGCGCATAGCTTATGTTCCCCTGTCCCTACAAAGAATCCTTTAATATCAGGATTTAAGCGCATCTTGTTAAGCAATGGTTCAAGGGTGAGCACAAAAATGAGGGGGGACAGTGAGCACCCTTGTCTCGTTCCATTACAGATAGGGAACATATTGGAAAGGACTCTGTTCACCTTAACCCAATAATCCGGAGCAACACTATTCAGGAGAGCATGTTGGGGCCAAGGCCTAATCTAGTCAGTACCGCTCTGAGGTATACCCAATCAACCCTGTGAAATGCCTTTTCAGAGTCTGTGGAGAGCAGGAGACATGGTGTTTGGTCCATGATCGTGCCCAAAGTACTAGCTGGATCGCACAGTTAGAATTGTCTCTGGCTTCTCTCCTGGCAATAAAGCCTGTTTAGTCTGGATGAATCACTGTTGGCCTCGAGGGTTTAAGGCAGTTAGCTAAGATCCTTGCTAATATTTTTATATCAGTGTTTAACAGCGAGATCAGTATATAGTTGCTAGGGATAGTATGATCCTTCCCTTCTTTGGGGATGACCTTGATAAGCAATAGGCAAGCAATCCCCCCTTGGGTATCATGGTACCTGAGACCAAGGCATTGAAAGAAGCACACATCGGCTTAGACAGAAGTGGGTGGAATGTACTGTAATAGGCATTTGTAAAGCTATTGGGGCCTGGGCTTTTCCCCTTCGGGAATTCCTTAATAACTGCCGCCAACTCAGTCAAAGTGATGGGTGCATCCAATTGGTTGCTAACTTGGTTAGTAAGCTGGGGGGCTTGAGCCTCCTCTAGGTACTGCAGGATACGTGCAGTCTTCCGTGCTTCGGTAAAACCAGGTATGTCAGGGAGGTGGTAGAGTTGGGCATATTAGTCCCTAACAGCTGCAGCGATCTTAGAGGGGTGGACAACCGGGGAGCCTGCCACTGTGTGAACCTTATGAACATGATGTGAACATGATCTGAAGACAACTGGGGCCTTAGCGCCCTGGCAAACAGACTCCCGCACTTGTTCCTCAACTCGTAGAACTTATTAGAGATGTGACATAGCCATGCCCGGATGCGGGTGTCTAGGAGGTTGGCAAGCTCCAAGAGTATGGACTGAAGTTCCGCAAGAAGCTCTGGGGTCATATGACGTTTATGTCAGAGTTCCGCGGACCGGATTTTAGTAAGAAGGGTTCGCAGTTCCCCTTCGCATGCCTTTTTCAGTCTGGAGCCCTAAGATATAAATTCTCCCCAAACCACGGCCGTTTGTTCTTCCCATACGTAAGCCAACCCCACATCATCTGTCATATTTTCTGCGAAATATAGTGCCACTGCATCATCTAAGATGTTCTCATTTATACACCAGGTCCGTGATCTCGTGTCAGAGGACAGAGGGAGTAAGGAGATGGATATGGGGGCATGGTCTGAGATGGTAATCAATCAGATCGGCGCACTAGAGAGAGATTCCATGGAGAACTGAGCAAATCTATTTGGGTATATACAATGTGAGTAGCCGAATAGTAGCTGAAGCCCTTTTCAGTAGGGTGAAGCACTCTCCAACAGTCGACCAGGTGGTGGGTATGAAATGACTTTTTGAAATGCTTAAAGTGGATGTAAACCCCATTCATGAAATTTGACCTAAGCACATATATATGTAGTGTTTACTTATCTCTCTCCAAGGCTCTAAGTCCTGTGTCTTTCTGATGCTCCGTTCCTCTGTCATCAGCATGATAACTTCTGACAAGTTCTCTCACACGAGATAAAAGCAGTTGGAAATTTGTGTCAGGGAGGGTGATTAGAGATAGTTAAGCAGAGAGCTTGTCTATTCACAGTACAGCTCTGCATGCTTCTTTGTTCCTCTGTCTATGGGGGGGGGGGTTATGCCTTTCCTCCAATCAGCTCTCAAACAGTGTATGCCCAGGCTCCCCTCCCATTGCTGAAATAGGAAGAAACAATTGTAACATGATGAGCACTTTCCAAAGAATATAGAAAGCTGAAGACAGCAGATACAGTATCTCACAAAAGTATGTACATCCCTCACATTTTTGTAAATATTTTATTATATCTTATCATGTGACAACACTGAAGAAATGGCACTTTTCTACACTGTAAAGTAGTGAGTGTACAATTTACAGCATAAATTTGCTGTCCCCTCAAAATAACTCCACACACAGCCATTCATGTCTAAATCACTGACAACAAAAGTGAGTACACCCTAAGTGAAAATGTCCAAATAGGGCCCAATTATCCATTTTCCCACCCCGGTGTCATGTGACTCGTTAGTGTTACAAGGTCTCAGATGTGAATGGGGAGCAGGTGTGTTAAATTTGGTGTTATCACTCTCACAATGGTCACTGGAAGCTCAAAATGGCACCTCATGGCAAATAACTCTTTGAGGATCTGAAAAAAAATAATTGCTGCTCTACATAAAGATGGCCTAGGCTATAAGAGGATTGCCAAGGCCCTGAAACTGAGCTGCAGCATGGTGGCCAAAAGCATACAACGGTTTAACAGGACAGGTTCCACTCAGAACAGACCTCGCCATGGTCGAGCAAAGCGTGCACGTGCCCAGCGTAATATCCAAAGGTTGTCTTTGGGAAATAGACGTATGAGTGCTGCCAGCATTGCTGCAGAGGTTGAAGGGGTGGAGGGTCAGCCTGTCAGTGCTCAGACCATAGGCTGCACACTGCATCAAACTGGCCTGCATGGCTGTCGTCCCAGAAGGAAGCCTCTTCTAAAGATGATGCACAAGAAAGTCTGCAAACAGTTTGCTGAAGACAAGTAGACTAAGGAGAAGGATCACTGGAACCATGTCCTGTGGTCTGATGAGACCAAGATAAATTTATTTGGTTCAGATGGTGTCAAGTGTGTGTGGCGGCAACGAGGTGAGGAGTACAAAGACAAGTGAGTCTTGCCTACAGTCAAGCATGGTGGTGGGAGTGTCATGGTCTGGGGCTGCATGAGTGCTGCTGGCACTGGGGAGCTACAGTTCATTGAGGGAACCATGAATGCCACCATGTACTGTGACATACTGAGACAGAGCATGATCCTTTCCCTTAGGAGACTGGGTCACAGCGCAGTATTCCAACATGATAACGACCCCAAACACACCTCCAAGATGACCATTGTCTTGTTAAAGTAGCTGAGGGTAAAGGTGATGGACTGACCAAGCATATCCCCCGACCTAAACCCTATTGAGCATCTGTGGGGCACCCTCAAACCAAAGGTGGAGGAGCACAAGGTTTCTAACATCCACCAGCTCCAGGATGTCGCCATGGAGGAGTGGAAGAGGACTCTAGTGGCAACCTGTGAAGCTCTAGTGAAATCCATGCTCAAAAGGGTTAAGGCAGCGCTGGAAAATAATGGTGGCCACACAAAATATTGACACTTTGGGCTCAATTTGGACATTTTCACTTAGGGGTGTACTCACTTTTGTTGCCAGAGGTTTAGACATTAATGGCTGTGTGTTGAGTTATTTTGAGGGGACAGCAAATTGACACTGTTATACAAGCTGTACACTCACTACTTTGCATTGTAGCAAAGCTCAATTTCTTCAGTGTTGTCACATGAAAAGATATAATAAAATATTTACAAAAATGTGAGGAGTGTACTCACTTTTGTGAGATACTGTATGCATGAAAAACATATGTAGGGAGAGTTGCTTCATCCCCGTGTATTATCTGAGGCTGTTCACTTCACTGGGTATATGTGAGGACTTACATTCACTTTAGGAAAGCAAATGAGTGTGTAGAGTGACCTGAGGATGTGTCAAGCTGTAGGTCAGGACTTACATTGTAATCTCCCCCCAAAATCACTGGCCCTCATGAGGAGAGGGAGTCCAAAAAAGAATCTATAAATGTAAGCTACTGAGTATTCGGTGGCATTTTCCCTCCCTGGTGTCATGTGACTTGTTAGTGTTACAAGGTCTTAGATGTGAATGGGGAGCAGGTGTGTTAAATTTGGTGTTATCGCTCTCACTCTCTCATAATGGTCACTGGAAGTTCAACATGGCACCTCATGGCAAATAACTCATTGAGGATCTGAAAAAAAGAATTGTTGCTCTACATAAAGATGGCCTAGGCTATAAGAAGATTACCAAGACCCTGAAACTGAGCTGCAGCATGGTGGCCAAGACCATACTGCTGTTTAGCAGGACAGGTTCCACTCAGAACAGGCCTCGTCATGGTCGACCAAAGAGTGCACATGCTCATCGTTGTCTTTGGGAAATAGACATATGAGTGCTGCCAGCGTTGCTACAGAGGTGGAAAGGGCGGAGGGTCAGCCTGTCAGTGCTCAGACCATAGGCTGCACATTGTATCAAATTGGTCTGAATGGCTGTCGTCCCAGAAGGAAGCCTCTTCTAAAGAAGATGCACAAGAAAGACCTCAAACAGTTTGCTGAAGGCAAGCAAGGACAAAGATTACTGGAACCATGTCCAGTGGTCTGATGAGACCATGTCAAACGTATTTGGTTCAGATGGTGTCAAGTGTGTGTGGTGGCAACCAGGTGAGGAGTACAAAGACAAGTGTGTTTTGCCTACAGTCAAGCATGGTGGTGGGTGTGTCATGGTCTGGGGCTGCATGAATGCTGCCAGTGCTGGGGAGCTACAGTTCATTGAGGGAACCATGAATGCCACCATGTACTGTGACATACTGAGAGAGAGCATGATCCCCTCCCTTAGGAGACTAGGCCGCAGGGCAGTATTCCAACATGATAACGACCCCAAACACACCTCCAAGATGAACGCTGTCTTGTTAAAGAAGCTGAGGGTAAAAGTAATGGACTGACCAAGCATGTCTCCAGACCTAAACCCTATTGAGCATTTGTGGGGCATCCTCAAACCGAATGTGGAGGAGCGCAACGTCCACCAGCTCCATGATCTCACCATGGAGGAGTGGAAGAGGACTCTAGTGGAAACCTGTGAAGCTCTGGTGAAATCCATGCCCAAGAGGGTTAAGGCAGTGCTGGAAAATAATGGTGGCCACACAAAATATTGACACTTTGGGCCCAATTTGGACATTTTCACTTAGGGGTGTACTCACTTTTGTTGCCAGAGGTTTAGACATTAATGGCTGTGTGTTGAGTTATTTTGAAGAGACATCAAATTTACACTGTTGTACAAGCTGTACACTCACTACTTTGCATTGTAGCAAAGTGTCATTTCTTCAGTGTCACATGAAAAGATATAATAAAATATTTACAAAAATGTGAGGGGTGTACTCACTTTTGTGAGATACTGTATGCATGAAAAACTTATGTAGGGAGATTTGCTTCATTCCCATGTATTATCTGAGGCTGTTCACTTCACTGGGTATACATCCACTTTAGGAAAGGCAAATGAGTCTGTAGAGTGACCCGAGGATGTGTCAAGCTGTGGGTCAGGGCTCACATTGTAATCTCCCCCCAAAATCAACTGGGCCTCACGAAAAGGGGAGAGGGAGTCCAAAATAGAGTCTATAAAAGTAAGCTGCTGAATCTTCGGGGCATACACGGCTGAAACAGTGAACTTGCATCCCAAAATGGTTCCTTTGAGGAACACAAATCTACCATTAGGATCGGCAAATTGGTCCATCATAATAAAAGGGCATTACTTGTGTATGGCTAAGGCCACTCCACCCAACTTAGGACGTGCAGAATTATTGAGATACCATTAGTTGGTTGTGTTGTCCCCTCCCTAGGGCACAGTGTGTCCCCAGTTGGGCAGTTGGGGTGCCCGGGGCAGGAGAGAATACCCTCCCCCTTCTGTTTATCTGATAACTAAGTTTGTGGATCTCAAATTTGTTTATAACCCCTTTTGCCATATACATCTTATTGTCATTGTACCTTGAACTATGTATTGGCACCTGACGATTTCCTCCATATAATCTTTGTTTTTGTTTGCAACAAAACCTTAGTAAAACTTTTTAACAGAGATACCATTAGTTATATAAGTGGGTGGGAAGGCAGAGTCAGTGTGAAAGTATGTCTTTTGTAATAAAAACATGTGCCCCCAGGCGTTTCGTCTCAAGCCACAACTTACTGAGTTTACAAGGCGACACATTATATGAAACAAGCTTTAAGGAGGCCATGGTGAAAGAGAGCTCTGGCAGTGTCCAGGATCCCCCTCAGATGTGTAGAGAGGCCGGCCACCAACCAATCCATAAGTCAGGGAGTCCTGGAAAAAAAAGAACATGAATAAAAACCTGAAAAACATAAAACCATAAAAACATTTAGAAAAACCAATGCCTCAAGGGCATTCCAATATAACCAATCACTGTTAGTTGGGGTCTCCACCCTGTCCTCTGGGCAAGAACAGTGTGGAGGCCAGCAAGCAGCGCAAAGTCCCAATCCGAGGACATAACTCCACAGAGTTGACCTATTGGGGGTAGATGGTACGGCACCAGGTGCAAGCCCACCAGGTAGCCCACTGTGTTTGCAGGGCATGGCTGTGCCCTAAATGTGCAGAACAAATTGCCACAGCAGCAACAAATAGAGGGGTGTGAGTCCAGGAACTAACTGTTAAAGGCAAAATCAGAAACGATACTGAGTATGCAAAAGTCCCTCAAGACCCCGGGGAAGGGGGCTTTGTGAAGGTTGTGAGGTCGAGCGAGGGGGGTTGCACCTGGGCCTGCTCTGGCCTCTGCAACACGCAGTGTGCCATGGTTGTGATCAAGATGGAAGCTGGATCTCCGGCGAGTACCGCCAACCCAAAATATCAATCCCTAGTGCTCTAGTGCTTCCACTCTGCTCCCAGTATGAGTTGTGTAAGGTTGGAGGCTTCAATGTACTGACTTAAGGCCTTCTCAACCCTGTGGGTGAACAATTCTAGGTCAGCCTTAGTGGGCAGGGATAATATGCGTGCCCTCAAATCCTTATACCCTAGCACTGCTCCCCCATCTGAGCTACCATTCGTGCAATCCGAGCAGGAAGGTGAAGTGGGGGTAGGAAGTGAGGTATTTGTTGGGAGGGGATCGGGGGGCTGCATGTGTAGCATGAGCTTGCTCACCCGGCGCCATCTTGGAAGTACCCACCGTGCCCGGTGAGTCTCTGTAAAGTAAGCATTCAGCAATCCGGAATGGTTTTGAGGGGTCCGCTGTGACTGTGGGAACAAGCAGCAGGCTTGGGAGGCATATTGTGGGGTTGAGATCTCCCCAAAAAGGCTGCTGTGGTTGCATTAAAGTGAACAAACTCACTGAGCTCCTCTGAAGTGTGTCCTAACACTCTAATGCCACTCTAAATCACTCACAACTTTTAACTGATGTAATTGTTCATATTGAATGCTGATCGTTAAATTATTGTTGCTATTGGCTGACACATTTTAAGAGATTAGTAAACCAATCCACCCAATCTGTGCATAATTTCAGTTTTTTCAGTGCAGTCTTAAATGGATTTCAATTATATATTTGTCTGTAAGATGTGACATTGTTGTAATGGGAGAATTAAAGAAGTGTCTGTTCTATAGGATCCGTACATTATTATTTCCTTGTCAAAAGCACTTGTCATCCAAACCACTTAAGTAGCATATTATGTACAGCTGCATACTGAGAAAATCGTATAAGCTGCTTGCAGTTTATACAATTTGCTTAGTAGGAAATTATGACACCTTTCCTAATAAATAAAATATCTGACAGATTTCATAATTGTATATTAAAAATGAACCTGAGACATAAATCAGAATTTCAACTGAAACATGCAATTTCAGCACACATGTAAAGTACTGTATTTAGTTTAATCACATTGAATCATCCTTTGCCAAAGCATCAGTCACAATTTTCTGCACATATCACATAGATTTTCAAAAGAATCTCTTTTGATAAAGTTCAAAGAAGAATATGTTCTTCAGTACCACTTCATCGGCTTCATTTTTTATTAAAGGTTACCTGAATTAAATATTTCTCCTAACATAATTTGATTTATCATGCACTACAAGACCTAGTCAAAATGTTTATTTTTAAAACATTTTTAACTTGTCAAATGTCTTCTATAATGTCAGAGCTGGCAAATCCCAGGAATTGGAGTATATGCACCTGAATAGTAAGTCGCCATTGATGCTAGTGGACAATATTCATGCCAGCAGAATATCTTAGAAATCTGTTGAATACCTAGGAATCATCCACTCCAATGAAAGTTATATAAATTGACAATCCGAGATGAAACTACAATGTAATAATTTTATTGGCAGCAGCCATTGATTAGTGATGAGCCAAAGTGCCCTGAGTTTGGTTCCAGCAGGGTTTAGAGAACTTTAAAATTTGGATGTGGAACTCGGAAATTCAATGGGAGACAAATCTAAAAAATTACAAATGCCAATATTCTGGACTAGTAGGCAAGGGGGTGTCAACAAAATATTATTGCTAGAAAATGATAAAATGACATGTCACTGATAGCTCCTTAAAAAAAAAAAAAAAAACAGCACACAGACTGCTTCCCCTCCAAGGGTCTGCTATGTATTTTTAGCGATCTTTGGAGGGGTCTGTGTGCACTTTTCTTAAAGAAGCTGTTAATGAATGTAGTTTTGTTGGCAATTTTCTTTGGAAATGTCGCTGCTGCTGTAGCACATCCTACAGCAAGAATGAAAAAAATTTGTAGAGTCCCCCCAAAATACATATCAGACCCATTTAGTCTGGTATGGATTTTAAGGGGGTATCACACACATAAAAAATGTGTAAGATCCCTTAGGATATCTACTGGACTCGTCGGGTCTGGTACTCATTTTAAGGGGTGGATGCCACGCAAAAAAAAAAATGCATGGGCCCTCTTCTAAAAATCCATACCAAACTCTTAACCTGGTTAATAGTGAAGGGCTCGTGAGTCCAGAACTGCAAAATGTTAAAATGCACACCAGAGTTTGTGATCTATTGCTGAATGAGTTGCTGAATTTCCCTTTTAAATGTGTATCTCAGTAAAAATTGAAAATAAAATGTTAAGCAGCAGACAGGGAGCACAGATTACCTGCTAAATACTATCTGTTTTTGCACCAGTCCACCCATTCCCTTTTGTTGATGATCTGGTGATCCTGAAACACAGCTGTCAGTAATGGCGGAGTGCACAAAAGCTTGACATTTTAAAAAAATGTCAGTACTATATTTTTTTCTCACAGCCAACAAATACATTCTAACTTGCTTAGGAATTTTTAATATGAATGATGATCCTGAAGGCAGAAGGTGGGGAAGTTACACAGCATAAACTCCATGAAGTATGCTCAAACAGATCCCAAATTAAAGACGCTTTCACTTTGCCCACTCTGGGTAAAATGCCAGTATCTTTTCCTAAGTATATCCACTTACCTTTGAAGCTCTCTCTCATTCTTCCTTTATTCACTGAAGCTGCTTTTAAGTATCTCCTTAGGTCAAGTTCCTGATTTAAAGTGACACTAAACAATATCCTTATACTCCGAAAATAACCCATACACAGAGGCAGCACTAGGCTTTGTGAGGCGTTAGGCAAAACTTAGATATGAGGCCCCACTCATGCCCATAATGGGAAAAATAATTAAAGTGATAAAAATGAACTGTATTAGTAGGGTACAGTATAGGGGAAGGGTAAATGGACAGTACAGGGGGCAGGAGGGCACAGCACAGGGGGAGGGAAGCTGCCCTCACAGATCCCACCTATTCTGGCAGGCTGTCACTGGGCTAAATCTATACTGGAATGACAACTCCCCCTTACCCTCCAGAGTTTTTTGCTCTCTTCCTGAACTTTGCAGGGGTTAAGGAAGGACCCTGAGGTGGAGCATCTTATTACTGCTGCTGCTTTTGTGGGCGGGATACTGTGCCAATCACATGGGATGAATAGGAAAGGAAGGTCAGCAGGGATTGTCACAGTACACATCCTGCCCACACAAGCAGCAGCAATAGTAAGATGCTCCAAATAGGGCTTCTTTCTTGCCCCCTGAAAAATGGGTGTGGGGGTGGGCCTAGGAACCATGGGGTAGGGGAG
>BLSH010038242.1:166023-204628 GCA_018402905.1 Glandirana rugosa
TTAGTTGTTGGTACACCGGGGGGGCACGGGCACTCGCCGCCACAGGCTACACCTGTCGAGGCCGCGGACCCAAAGTAAGTAGGTACCCCCGACACTGCGTATGGCGCCCCAAGGGGGCGGGGGCGGGGAACTCCCAAAGGGAGGGCCCCCCTAGCATAGCGGGAGGAACCCATCCCCCCGGGAGGGAAACCCTCAAGGGGCGGGGGCGGGGGAACCCCGCGGTATGCGTCACAGCCCCCATGGATGAATGAAACCCAGGCGCCGGAGCTGTCCACATCGGACACCGCCGCTCACGGGCACGGGGGGGCCACATGGTTGTTGATTTTCAAGAAAGAACCTAATGTAAAACAAATTGGCCCTATAAATATGGGTAGACATGTTAAAATGAGGGGGAAAAAGGGAAAAATTGAATTTAACATGAGGACCAAGGGGTCCTGGTTAGAATAGAGCCATGGCTTGTACAAAATAATCCCCACCACATGTGTCCATCCCTGATATGACTACAGAACAAAGGGGGAAGTGGGGAAATGTGGGACTTTATATGAAGTCATGACATACCGTCATGAACTTCCATCCCTGTTGCTTAGCAAACAAAACAGTTGGGACTTTATATGACACGTGTGGTGGTAAAAAATGTATAAGGATGGATCATGATTAAAATGTTTTAATTATAGAATTCATATCAATAAAGGTAAATATATACATAAATCAATAATCAAAGTAGAAAAAAATAGTAACATAATTGTACAGTATAAATGACAACAATATGATTATACGGTATAAAATAAATTAATGATACTGAATTCATGTACACAAAGGAAAATTTAATTCCCCGAACCATCCATTGGCATATATACATACAGTTCGTCGTGCACGGATAATGATCTGTGCACTGCCATGGCTCTATGTGGTACCCCATAAGGGAATAGCCCCAATGACATATAAATGAATTACTGAAATATGGTAAGCATATGAAAGCTCTACGCGTTTCGTGATCTCAAATCACTCATCAGGAGCGTGCTTGTATGTACTCTGGAATAGAAATTGAAAAGAATGAGTAATGGCTATTATAAATCATAAGAACCGAAAAAGTACAGGTCTCATGAATAGCGCCTACCGTGTCTGCGTTGAGGCGGTATACCAATAGGGCACACCAGCCGTCCGGGACCATTCTGTCAGGGAGCTGAGGCGGGAAACGTGGCGGCGGCAACCGCCAGGAAGAACATAAGCATAAGCAATGTTGGTGTGGTGATCTCAACAGTGCTATTGTATTCTGAAAGGGGGACTACACTCCTGCCAGACAGCATACCGATCAGATGCTGGGTAGATGTTGGTTTTCCAGCATGCCCGTTCAAGAGAAGCCAGTCATGAGACCGGCACCTGTAGAACAGACAGATAGAACACACAGGCTGAAAGTCGGCCGGTTCCTGCTGAACCAACCGATTGTGTCCAATTTTCTGCCGTGTGTACAATGCTTTACACTTAAACAGAAAAAGAGCAATACCATACCGATGCTATCTATCCTGACCTAGTGAGTAAATATTGACAAAGGTATGTATGCATTAGGAATACACTTGCATGCTCTTGTTCATGGTACAAAAAATTATGAGACGTTTTCTCTTGGTCAGAGCACATGGTTTTGTTGCTCTTTTGCTATCATTGGAATCAGTGTTTATCTCCAAAGCACATGTTCATGTCCTCACTTTCTGTGCCATCACCATCCCCTGGATTTCTTGCTTAGGCAATCTTTAATGGGTTTTGAAAACACCATTAGCATTTAAAAAATAAATCCTGAAATTGACTGCAATGTAGAATAAACCTCTTTAGCTCTCAAATGGGGTTACTAGTGTTTCCCATATTTTAAACAGAAATTATCCAAAAACATTAAAATTATGGCCATAGCCATGCAAACGCAGGAGATCTTCTCTCTGACAACTAGCACAGAAGGGGGGAAGAGGGATGAGTTTTTGTCTCTAGAAGCTAGCTAAATTAGCAAGCACAATTAGAAGGGACAGTTAGGGGCTTCTCTCAGGAGACCAGCCAGATTCTTTGGAGTGAGTAAAGTAGTGACAGGAAGAAGCAGATTTTCTGTCTGACAGCTCTCCTGATTCTCTACAGCAAGAACAGAAGGGAGAGGGGGTGCTATTCTATCTTGCAGCTCCTTGGATTTTCTAGAGCCCTACTGCCCAACAAGAGGTCCAACGGCTGTATTCAACCCCTTTATACTTACTGTGTTGCCTTCAGACCCAAGGAGCCTCTACTCAGCATTTTCCCTGCCGAGGTTCTTACTTACTGTAGTAAAATATTCACTAGACATATTTCTGCTAGTCAAAGTGGAACTGAACTCATTAAGGTGTCCAAAAAAAGGCAAGTAGAGGGCACATAATTAGTATCCAGCATTGCCTGTTGTTTTCCCTGCAGCTTATTTTTTTACCCATTAATGACTTACCATGCCTTGTTCCACACTGTGTCTCTCTGTGGAAGAGACCATCTCGGTAGAAGATTAGGGGTTTGCATCCTCATGACAGAGCCTCCAGCAAGAAAAACAGCGAGTAGCACAGAGTAACATAACCAAGTGGCTTAAATCTCACACCGCAGAAATACAGCTATAACACACTACAGACAAACAGTAGTGCTCAGGCACCCTTATAAACCAAAAAGTGTACTGATATGTTTCGGGAAGAATTCAAGACAAAATGTAGATTTTTGCAGGGTACTGCTTAGACACAATAAATATTCCCAGATGTTCCCTTTAACATAGCACATTTTCACTTTTTGAGTTCAGTTCCACTTTTATGAAATTATTTGGTTTACTGGTTTTATACTTCCTTACTTTTTATGCTGTCCATTCACTTTTCTCATTTTATGTATTTTTTTTCTCTGATTTTTCATTGTGGATCTTTCTGAAAGATTTATAAAATGTAGCATCAGTATATTTTGGGAGACTGTTGTGGTAATAAATGTGGAGCTTTTTTGTAAAGCTGTTTTTCTATGTCTTGTACAGCATGTCCACAGCCTCTATCTATAAGAGCATGTCCTCAATCTTTGACAATCATCTGAATATTATGTATGCGCCTCTTGTGATGTCAGGCACATTTGAGGCACTGTATATCACATCATTTCACCAGTACTACACTAAAGCAGAATAAAAGTGTTGGGGGGAGGGGGAATCTGCTCTTCTCTAGCTGGTTACATTCTCTGGCATGAGTGGAGAACAAAGAAGAAACATTCTCTGTTTTAAGATCTAATATGACCCTGCTGTGTATTTTAAATCTACAGTAGTGCATACACCCTTCAAATTAATATGGCCCTCCAAAGTCTGCTGGAAAATTTTCAGTTCTGGGCATGTCAATGTCTTTGGGCCCTGGCAGCTTTCACTGGTACCACCCTTCAACCTCCACCATTTGCTTGCAAAATACACACGTAGTGACATGGAGGTCAGCAGGTGAAAATAAATGATCAACTCAGTTCCTTGCTATGACTGGACAAGCTGCTATATAACTGCACACTTTTGTTGATTTCTGTACAATTAAAGATAAACTATATGTTAATGCAACTCATTTTTCATGTAAGCTTTAAAATGTTAATGTTATGGGGGGACGTGGCCTGCCGTGGACAGAGATGGACGCACCTCGATGAGCTCCGAGCAATCCATCGCCATCCAGCACTCTATGAGCTCGGTGAGTCCATACTCCGTCACCATCTCATCCCCAGCATCCCCTACTTTACATCGGAGGGGTTTTGGGTGCTGCACCTGAGTGATCTGTAAAACTATTATCTATCAACGCCAAAGGGCTTAACCATCCTGCAAAGAGAGCCTCCCTCTGGAAGCTTGCAGCTCAGTCTAACTGCGACGTCTTATGTGCGCAAGAGACTCATTTTCATGCCTCACAACATCCAGTCTATACTCACAAACTGTTTCCTCATATCTTTATTGCTTGTGCCTCCACAAAGAAAAGTGGGGTTCTCTTAGCCATCAAGCATACGATATCCTTCAAACTCATAACAAACCTTTCTGACGAAAATGGCCGTTACATTGTCCTAGTTTGCACTCTGAACGATATCACCTACACTATTGTGAACGTATACGATCCAAACCTCCACCAAATAAGATACCTACGGAAACTTCATAAGAAGATCTCTAAAGTGCAACAGGGCCCTCTAATGTGGTGTGGAGACTTTAACATAATTGCGGATCCAGCCCTCGACTCCTCTAATCCTCGCATAAGGAAGACTTCAAGCCTTAATCCATTGCTTAGAGACTTACGACTCTTCGACGTCTGGCGCTGCCAGCATGCTGAAGAAAAAGACTACACGTTTCACTCACAATGCCCCAACTCCTATTCACTCATTGACTTTTTCCTGACAAACCAATGGCTTTTACAAAAAGTGTCAGCGTCCATTATAATGACTGCTACATGGTCTGACCATGCACCCATCTGTATAACTATTGAAGATCGTCCTTGCCCTAACCCAATTCACATCTATCAACAAACGAAATCCCCAGCCCGAGCTTAAAATTAAACTAGGACGACTCCGCTTAGACCTCAGAAACCTATCCTGGCCAAATCCCAGCAAAAGAGACTAAAAATGACTTTTTCACCTCTGGGAATAAAACGAGTAAACTGTTGTCCTATTTGACCAAGGCGCAGCGACTGAGATCGACCATCCCTCACATGTTTCATCCAACAACAGGCAAGCGGCTGACTAACCCCAAGGAAATCGCGGACGCTTTCAGTACCTACTATGGGTCTCTTTATAACCTCAAAGAGGATCCCTCCATGCATCAGCCCACGTTAGCAGATATCCATAACTTTTTAGATAACATCAAGCTTCCACACTTATCGAATGCTCACTTGGAGGAAGTCAACAAACCCTTTATCCACTCAGAATTGAGTAAAGCTATAGACTCCCTTCCCAATAACAAATCCCCGGGGCCAGACGGCATAACAGGGGAATATTACAAAAAATTCAAGAATACCCTAATTCCCCCTCTTTGTGAGTTCTTCAATGCTGCTGCCTCCTCGTCCCCACTCAATACAGAATCTCTGAAAGCATTAATTGTCACCTTGCCGAAGCCGGGGAAGGATACTTCCCTTCCACAAAACTATCGCCCAATCTCATTACTAAACCATGATGTGAAACTAATTGTGAAAATGTTGGCCATTCGCCTGGCGGACATCCTGCCCACCCTAATCAACCCGGACCAGTCTGGCTTTACCATTACCAAAGGACATCAGATGCTACCAGGCAAATGATTAATATCCTGCACCACCTAGAAAGGACCCAAACACCTTCTCTGCTCCTCTCTTTGGATGCAGAGAAGGCATTCGACAGAGTTTACTGGCCTTACATCCGTCTAACTTTACAAAAATTTGATTTTCGGGGGCGCATAGACTCCGCCATTATGGCCCTCTACTCCAACCCCTCTGGTCAGGTATACTGCTCTAGCATGCTGTCAAAACCATTTCATATATCCAATGGTACCAGGCAGGGGTGCCCATTATCACCCTTCATTTTTAATCTGGCTATGGAGCCCTTGGCGGAGACGCTCTAACCCCGAGATCAGTGGCATCAATATAGTGCACAGGACCCACAAAATCAATTTATTCGTGGACGATGTCATTCTAATGCTATCAAATCCTCTCCCCTCCCTGGCTTCGGTACAACAGGTTCTGTTTGACTATGCTAAAGTTTCCTACTACAAAGCAAATGTTACCAAATCATTTATTTTAGATATCAACATTCCCCAGCATCTCAAAACTGCAATTCAAAACCAGTACCCATTCAAGTGGTCAGATAGCTCCATTACCTATTTGGGAATTGAGCTAACTAGAAATACCGCGGCACTTTTCCAAGCAAACTATACACCAGCCTTAAAAGCCCTCCAGGGAGACTTGGACACATTGTCAAAACCTTTCCTATCTTGGATGAGACGCTTGGCCCTCTTTAAAATGTATAAACTCCCCCAACTCTATTCAGATCACTCCCTATCCCCGTCCCCAACTCCTTCTTTTTAGCAGAGCAGCATATTCTGGGTCAATTTCTCTGGCAGAGGAAAAGACCACGCTGACCGCGCGCCATTCTGCAGAGTCACAAAAATGCAGGAGGAGCAGGGCTGATAAACATTAAAGACTATTATATAGCAGCTATACTAGCTCAGATTAAAACTATATCCTCTTCCTCACCCCAACCTTGATGTGACATTGAGGCCACATATGTAACTAACAATGACTTAAGCTCGTGGCTGTTGTCCGACAATGTCCACCACATAGCCCCCACTTTAAAAGCCTCTGCCACAGCTTTCCAGTACCTTAAGAATAATACTGACACAAGCGCATCACCCGCGTATCCCCCCCTTCCTCTATCCGTACTCCAGCATCACATCCCCAACTTATCCATCCACCAATGGACATCAAGGGGAGTTACCCATATCCAAGATCTATATTCTCAAGGCCTTCTGAAGCCCTTTACAACTCTACAGGAAACCCACTCTATCCCAACCTCATAATACTTCAAATACATCCAGATGTCGCACTGCATGCTAAGAAACCCATCCCTGCTTAGACCCCTCCATAAAGGAGCTTGGCAATACCTACAGGAAAATATCGTAAAAAGAAAAGGAATTTCCTTTTTTTACAACCTGCTGCACAACAAACAAGTCTTCCACAAAACTTCCCCCATTCTTAAATGGGAATTGGACTTAGGCAACTCATTCACTCCCACCCAGTGGTCTACGGCGCTATATCATACCTATAGCTCAACTAAATCAGCAAACCTGTGGCAAATGAATCTCAAAGTCATACTTAGATGGCACATTACTCCCACTAAAGCCCGTGCAATGAACCCTGCATCATCTCCACTCTGCTGGAGGGGATGCGGGGAGCAGGGGTCCCTGATGCATATCCTTTGGGATTGCCCCAAACTCACGAACCTATGGAATAAAATATTTGCCATGCTCACCACCATTAGTGGAGCGCCCGTCCTGCAGTCCCCCGAACTTGCACTCTTACACCTAGGTATCACGGAACTTCCGACCCAAGCAAGAAAGGTTGTCATTAACATTTTGCTAGCCACTAAATTCACACTAGCTAGAAACTGGCTTTCTTCAGATGTTCCGACCTTAGAAAGCATCAGCTGTATGGTGGAAGATCACATCACATATGAAACTATGTATGCCAAATCAGAGGGTATAGCAACACGGAATCAACCAAACTGGTCAATATGGCACAACTGGTATAAGCACAACCCTGAGCCCACTGTTTAAAACCCTTAGGCACCACCTCTAGGAACCTGGACCTGAGTATAAGGAGGGAGGGGGCTCTACTGGCCACAGCACTAGCTCCCCACTGGGGTGGCCGGGGCGGGCCCCACTTCCTTCCCGCAGACCCAAGCGCACAGTAATCTAAACCAGGTGTCAGGCTTATCTCCCATTTCCAACTCCATTTACATCTTTTCCCATATATCATAAGCTTGCCGGAACAACAATGCAATATCTTTGCAACTTCTATTCTAAATACTTACTATTTCGCAATGTTATATGTTTTCTTGTATGTTTAGCTGACAAAGCTAATCTTTGCTAATTGTATGACCTAGATCCATGTACTTGTGAAACTCAATAAAGTTTTTGAAAAAAAAAAAAAATGTTAATGTTATTTCAAAATGCATTTCAATATTTTTAAAACTGCAACCTTCATTAAAATAATACTTGGTGATTCTGTCACAAAGGTCTTTATACAGGAACTTCCAGTTATAGGGTGACAAAACCCTATTCTGTCTTTCAGTTGTGCTCCTGTATTGACATGTCACTATCACATTGCCTTCCCATGGTGACCACAAGTAAGATTTTCAGCAAATATTATGCAGACATGGCACATTGTTCCACGTTTAGCAATCCCAACCTGATAAATACCATGCAGCTACACTGGTGGGCATTTTTTTTTTCCCTGCCGGCCATGCACGGTTTGAATCGACTGAACTGGCCGACATTTGAACCGTTAATGGGTACTCTGTGTATGGCCAGCCTAAGGAAAGAGTCTGTACTAGATGAGCCGCAATGAGATGCAACAAAGGATAAAACAGGACAGGATACGTATTTTATTTAATAATAAAAGGAAATAATGTCTGATACACAGTGCTTTGAGATTTACTGTTCCCATCATGGAGACACGTGCTTATAGATCCTTTTAGGATCTTTGGATCTGGTATCCATTGCGGTTTATTCCTGAGCACCGAATGCTTCCAGTCGGAACTCCTGCAGTGCGAAAAAGATCCCACATCCCCGCAGAGGGACCCTGGCAGGGTAGAAAGCCAAAGGCAATTTTACCAGCTGCATCTGGTAAGCATATAAGCTGTCTGGTGACGGATTCACACTGCATGTGGTGCTGTCTAACACGTTGGGTGTCCCCTTTTGTTACTCTGCACCTGGTGTGGCAGTATAAGGATCTTCATCTACTATATCTATAAAGACTGCTCAGTTTCATTGCCTAATGTTCACTAGAGACATTCATCAGTTATTTCTAAAGACTGTTCTTCTGCTTTTTATTTAATTATTGTATCTATGAATTGGAGCAACAGGACGGTTTAGCTCCACTTGCACTATAGCTTAGAAGGGTATTTGTCTATTCTTGTTCCATTGAATACTACTCAGCGCTGCTCAAGGTGTTTGACTTTGAGATTTACTGTATATCAACTTAAAATTTTAGATTGAAGAATCTGATTGCAGTATATAAGGCCTTCTTATCAGAAAGTTTCTTCATTAAATGGGTAAATAGTGAAGGAAGAAATTAGTAATTGTGTGAGAGGTGGCAGTTTATTTTACATTATTAAAAATATATCTGAATCCTAAAATTACTAGCCATATCTTCTGGTTATTATGAGGGGGTAGGGTAGCATAAATAACAGCTGAACTGTGTATAAGTGTATAATTCTTGCCAAAAATACCTTTCATGATAAAAGTCAGGTGAAATCTTTCTTACTTTTTTCGTTTGTCAGAAATCTCCCCGGCATTATGGAAATTAGCAAGTGACAGGGACAGAAAACAATGGATCTGTCAGGAACTTACTGAAACACAGAACATGTATATCCTCTGGTCTCATTCTTTATTCATTTTTGAATTATTATAACATTTACTTGAAAGCTATATTAGACAGCACTTTCCCGTTTTCGTAATTATGGCTTATATATTGTACAGATGATTGATTATTTCTTTAGAAGCTAGCTCTATATCAGGCAGTGAGCTCAACATAGAAAGAAAAAATATAAGGTGTGTGGCCTAGAGCATTATCCTTGGTAAGAAATTTATCGAAAACCAGAAGTAGGTAACATACTCATATTTTGTGACTGGAATAAAATGACATCATAATGTTCCTCTATGAAAGTTCATATGCGACGGTCTGCAGAATGGATGTTATATAGAAAGTAATTCCTGCAAGTGGCAGGTTCTGTGGCAAGGCGCCGTGTGTGTCAGGTAGTGTGTACAAGAGTACACACTACCTGACACACATGGCGCCTTGCCGCTGCGGGAGTTTACAGAACACAGTCCCTCCATACACGGAGCTTGCAGGTCCTTAGACCACCGGGATCCTTGGTGCTGCAAGCCTGGGAGACACAGATCCTGCCACTTGCTGGAATTACTTTCTACAGAACATCCATTCTGCGGACCATTAGGACCTTATCATCTGTGCATCCCAGCCCACACCTATATGTCCATGTACCTGGAAGGGACGTATGAGAAGGGATACAGCATCACCATATATTGCTTTGCTGTGATGAGTAAGGACTAGCTCATCAGTGAAGGAGGACTACTCCCCCAAGGCTACACCATCAATCCAGTACATCACATGTAAACATGCAGACTGGACTCTGTTCTATAAGGCTCTGAAGAAGCCAATAGCCAATTGCCCTATCTGATAGCCCTATGGGAAATGGGTAGTCGCATATGGACTTTCATAGAGGAACATTATGATGTGATTTAATTCCAGTCACAAAATGTGAGTACAATACCTACTTCTGTTTTTCAATAAATTTCTTACTAAGGATAATGCGCTAGGTCACGTGCCTTCTATTTTTTCTTTCTATGTTCTAGTATTTTGGACTCCCCCATATTTGGCAAAGGCAGCGAGGCATACATTATTCACACATCAGCATCCCAACAGAAGTGTAATCCCCACCTAGGCCCACAGCACAGGAGATTTATTTGTCAGTGAGCTCATCATGCCTGCCTAAAGAGACATACAGTATCTCACAAAAGTGAGTACACCCCTCACATTTTTGTAAATATTTTATTATATCTTTTCATGTGACAACACTGAAGAAATTAAACTTTGCTACAATGTAAAGTATTAAGTGTACAGCTTGAATAACAGTGTAAATTTGCTGTCCCCTCAAAATAACTCACAGCCATTAATATCTAAATCACTGCAACAAAAGTGAGTACACCCCTAAGTGAAAATGTCCAAATTGGGACAATTAGCCATTTTCTTTCCCAGGTGTCATGTGACTCATTAGTGTTACAAGGTCTCAGGTGTGAATGGGGAGCAAACATGTTAAATTTGGTGTTATCGCTCTCACGCTCTCATAGTGGTCACTGGAAGTTCAACATGGCACCTTATGGCAAAAAAACTCTCTGAGGATCTGAAAAAAAGAGCTGTTGCTCTACATAAACATGTCCTAGGCTATAAGAAGATTGCCAAGACTCTGAAACTGAACTTCAACACGGGGACCAAGACCATACAGCAGTTTAACAGGACATGTTCCACTCAGAACAGGCCTCGCCATGGTCAACCAAAGAAGTTGAGTGCACGTGCTCAGCGTCATATCCAGAGGTTGTCTTCGGGAAATAGATGTATGAGTGCTGCCAGCATTGCTGCAGAAGTTGAAGGGGTGGGGGGTCAGCCTGTCAGTGCTCAGACCATATGCCACACACTGCTTTAAATTGGTCTCCATGCCTGTCATCCCAGAAGGAAGCCTCTTCTAAAGATGATGCACAAGAAAGCCGGCAAACAGTTTGCTTAAGATAAGCAAAGGACATGGATTACTGGAACTATGTCCTGTGGTCTGTTGCGACCAAGGTAAACGTATTTGGTTCCAATGGTGTGAAGAGTGTGTGGCGGCAACCAGGTGAGGGGTACAAAGACAAGTGTGTCTTGCCTACAGTCGAGCATGGTGGTGGGAGTGTCATGGTCTATGGCTGCATGAGTGTTGCCGGCACGGGGGAGCTACAGTTCATTGAGGGAACCATGAATGCCAACATGTACTGTAACATACTGAAGCAGAGCATGATCCCCTCCCTTCGGAGACTGGGCCGCAGGGCAGTATTCCAACATGATAACGACCCCAAACACACCTCCAAGACAACCAATGCCTTGCTAAAGAAGCGAAAGGTGCTGGACTAGCCAAACATGTCTCCTGACCTAAACCCTATTGAGCATCTGTGGGGCATCCTCAAACCAAAGGTGGAGGAGCGCAAGGTCTCTAACATCCACCAGCTCCGTGATGTCATCATGGAGGAGTGGAAGAGGACTCAAGTGGCAACCTGTGAAGCTCTGGTGAACTCCATGCCCAAGTGGGTTAAGGCAGTGCTGCAAAATAATGGTGGCCACACAAAATATTGACACTTTGGTCCCAATTTGGACATTTTTATTTAGGGGTGTACTCACTTTTGTTGCCAGCAGTTTAGACATTAAAGGCTATGTGTTGAGATATTTTGAGGGGACAGCAAATTTACACTGTTATACAAGTTGTACACTCACTACTTTACATTGTAGCAAAGTGTCATTTCTTCAGTGTTGTCACATGAAAAGATATAATAAAATATTTACAAAAATGTGAGGGGTGTACTCACTTTTGTGAGATACTGTATGCACCTTGACCATTGAAGACAAAGTGACAGTGCCATTGTGAAGCCCAACCAACCCTGACCCAGTTATACTTTTCCTACCAACGCTTCCTCACAGCTCCTGCCTCCTCTCATGTAACAGTGCTCGGGTCTAACAGCCAATAACTAAGCCTGAACACTGACACATGATTGGGGGAATGACACTGTGACAGACCCAACCAGGACAGGGTCTTTTGGAAGGGGCTAGGGGCTAGCCTCTTACCCACCGATTATGGCCCATGGAGGAGACCAGGGATTTTGTCTGCCTCTCCCGGTCAGAGCAAGGAAAATAATTCAGTTCAGCCTCTGATCCCATGGAAAGAGCAGATCATTCTCTAATGATGGAAAACAACGTAATTGTGAGGCTTGGATTTATTCTCCAAATAAAGACAATAATGCTTCCCTTCTAGAGTGGATGGAAAGGTGTAATATTAATCTTGTACAGGTTAATGGCCAGAGGAAATATGGTGGCCCTCCTGCAGACTGGGTTGGAGAAGTTCCTCCACTTGGGACAGAAATATTTATCAACAATCTCCATCAAGAAGTCTATGAAGATAAATTAATTATACTTTTTCAGACTTCTGGAACATTGTATGAGATTTGTCTTATGATGACATGTCTAGTGGACAGATTACATGAGTGAAAGCTGGTTAATGAGATTTAGATAGCCCTGGGTCTTCTTTCTGGGGAACTGGTGCTGAACTGTTTGGGTGGGCACTTACCTGAGTCACCTAGGCAGATCACTGTTAGTTGTTAGCTGTTAATTGAATTTGTTTGAAGTTTGCATTGTCATGCTAACATCCCCAAGAGGGGAATGTCCTCCTAGAGGGGTATAAAGTATGTGTCTGAGTTGTAATAAATTGTCATTCCTTTGGTTTTTAGTTCCATACATTTTTTTATTGAGTAGGGCAATAGTAACAGTATAACATATAAAAAATGATTGTAGAGACCAAGAAGGTAAGTAAAACATTACATTTCACAGCGTGTTATGTTGTAGGTTACAAAAAGATTGCCTCAAGATCTAGTACAAATAACAAACATCATAAGCAAGGTGGCATAGCAATGGAAACAAGTTGTCTCTGAGTGAGTAGTCTGTTTCTTGGTCTGAGGGGGGGGGGAGATACAAGGGATAGTTTAGCTAACCATAAAACCCCCTCAAAACTAGTCCTTAATATCTCTTGTTATAGTGTTTGAAAAAGTACTGTTAAAAAGGGGAGACGGGGGAAGGGGGGGTGTTGGGGGGAAGAGGGTAAGTTGGGTTGAGAGGGGGGGGAGGAGGGGTGTACGACCTCATTGTATCCTATTGCTTGTGGAACTCTTGGATATAGGGTCAAGGTGTCTGTGTTCTTTTATCTTATGGACTTGAGGAGTCTTCTGTGAGAAGGTTTTTATACTGGTCTGTTATTTTGAATTCAAAAAGATTGCCTCAAGACTAGTGTTGAGCGAACTCGGACTGTAAAGTTTCGGGTCCGTACCGAACTTTTGGGTGTCCGGGACCCGGACCCGAACCCGGACTTTTCAAAAAAAGTCCGGGTTCGGGGTCCGGGGTTCTGGTAATTTTACTAAAAGTTCTGAAAATTGCTGTAAAAAAGTCCTGGAAAGTCCTAGAGGTCTGCAAAAGGAAGGGAATGGGGGGTAAGGGTGGGACAAGTGCCCTACAAAGAAATGGGGACAGGGAAATAACTAAAAGCATTTAAAAAAAAATCACATAAAATCAAAAATCGAGGTGAATGTGGACCATCTTCAAACTGTGTGTGAAAAGTATTAATTAACGGTAGAAGCCATATCACTGTTCTAAAATCATCTTCAAACTGTGTGAAAAAAGTATAAATTAGCCGGGAGAACCCATATCACTGTTCTACAATCATCTGGAAACTGTGTGTTAAACTTAAACTAAAACTGGGAGAACCCATATCACTGTTCTACAATCATCTGGAAACTGTGTGTTAAACTTAAACTAAAACCGGGAGAACCCATATCACTGTTGTACAATCATCTGGAAACTGTGTGTTAAACTTAAACTAAAACCGGGAGAACCCATATCACTGTTCTACAATCATCTGGAAACTGTGTGTTAAACTTAAACTAAAGCCGGGAGAACTCATATCACTGTTCTACAATCATCTGGAAACTGTGTGTGAAACTATAGCAGAGCGAAGCCATATCCCTGTTCTAAAATCATCTAAAACCTGTGTGTGAAAATATATCAGAGAAAAGCCATATCCCGGTTCTAAAATCATCTAAAACTGTGTGAAAATATAGCAGAGCGAAGCCATATCCCTGTTCTAAAATCATCTAAAAACTGTGTGTGAAACTATAGCAGAGCGAAGCCATATCCCTGTTCTTCTCTCTGCTAAAAACTTTTTTTTGTTAAAACAATTGGATCACCTGTTAGAGAAGCGGGTGAAGACCTGGTGGGACATATTCACATTTGAGTATTATTTGCGTAATCATTTATTATTTAGGAGTATGAGATGGGATGTTGCCCCACAGGATGGGTATGATGATAAAGAATCTATGGATGAGTGGATAGAATTTTTCAATAGAGCTGGTAGGGAGCTACAGGCTCTTGTTCTTAAAAGGAAGAAACTAAAATGAGAAAAAATTCAAATGAGCATCAGAGAACTACAAATGAAATTGGATCCTATGAAAGAAACAAAGATAGTGAAGGACTTTAATGCCTATATGATAAAAAAAACTGGAGAAGGTTAATCAGGATCAATCTGATTTAAATACTGGTAGCTTATATCTTTGGCCGCTCCCAAAAAAAGAAGGTGTACAAGACCCCAATAGAGGGAGAGGTGGTAATTTGGGGGGTAACCAACCAGTCAAAAATGAACGGGTGGATAACAGACTGTATGTTTCGAACCAATATGTTGGAAATAATCATAATAGACCCCACCCTTTTGAGGACAGGCATCAGGAGAAACGGGGTAGACAAGTGAATGGCACACTGGGACACACGCATAGGGGGAATAGTAATCCCTACCCGTATATAAGACAGCCAGATTACAGAGGAACCCTAAGAACACCCAATAGAAATGGTAGATACCCCTATGGAAGTAACAACCCTAGAACACCTATAAGAGATAGGGACGACCATCAATACAATGTACAGGTACAAAATAGATTCCAACCTTTGAGAAATCAGGATAAATTCTATCAGGGACAGGGGAGGAGTCCTTTTTTAGGTTATCGGGGGAGGGGGAGACGAGGACCACCTGGGCCCCCCAACAGACTACCTCACCATGCAGTAGAAATAGGAACTCTCCGCGAACATGGACGGGAACAGTGGTTCCCAATTTACAACGAAAGAGAGGATGCAGGACGGGGAGACGAAAGCAACGGCAAAAAAAGAAGGAGGGATCATTAAATCAGGGTATCTTTAATCTTAGTGGGGTGGAACTGAACCATAAGGAGTTGAATATCCTCAATCTGGGCTTGAAATGTGCCCCTAAGAAACCATTGGATAAGTTCTCAGTCTATATGGACACTCACAAATTTATTCGTAGTATGAACATGAAAAAATATTTCATTTCACATCCAGCGTACCCAATCCCAAGAGTATCTGTAAATCAAACAATAGATAGCGGCCTGAAAAATAAATCATTATTTAACCCCCAGAACAGTGGTAACCATCAACTTGAGGTATTTAAGGCGTTAGTGTTAAAAGATCTGGATGAACTAGAGCCACGCAAAAAGATTAACCCTCAATGTATTATACAGGGTGTGAAACAACTAGAGGACAGGAAGGAAATTATTATCTGGCCAGCAGATAAGGGGGGAGGGGTGGTTATTATGAACAATCAATTCTATCATGACCAGTTAATGAGTATGTTCCAAGATACTGAGACATATAAAAGGTTGCCCACGGACCCCACTGAACTATACTCTAAACAATTGGAGGAATTGGTTGATATGGGGTATAGAGTAGGGGCTCTGAACAAGAAAGAATCTAGATACCTGAACCCCAGTGTGTGCCGGATACCGGTCATCTATACTCTACCAAAAATCCATAAGAGTACTGTATGTGCACCAGCGAGACCGATTGTTAATGGGATTGGGTCTGTAACGTCACGTTTGGGAGAGTACCTAGATACATTTCTCCAGCCTAGTGTACAGTCTACAAAGGCGTACTTAAGGGATACAAAAAACTTATTACAGTTGTTGAATGATGTGGAAGTGAGTGAGTTGGAGACAGTGCATTTAGTAATGGCGGACGTGTCTTTGCTATATACAATTATCCAACATGAGGATGCCCTGTTGGCACTAAATTGGCTCTCAGTAAGAGGGAAGATATTCCCCACGTGCAGAAGTGTTTCCTGGGTAAAATGCTTGATTTTTGTATCTCACACAATTACTTTTGGTATTTTGGCTTCTTCTTCGCCCAGCAGATTGGCATTGCTATGGGGGCAAAATTTGCCCCTAGCATCGCCAATCTGTTTATGGCTGAGTGAGAGGACAAGATGATCTATAATGTGAATAGGCCCCAATTACTGTTTTATAGAAGGTACATAGATGATCTGTTGCTGATTTGGAAAGGGTCTAAAGAATCTGTGGAGAATTTTATGCAATATTTAAATTCCAATCAAAAGAACATCAAACTTGAATACCAACTTAGTGACACCGACATACATTTCCTGGACGTTGAGATTGAAATACGGGGGAGTAATTTGGCAACTAAAGCGTATTTCAAACCAACGGACAGGAACTGTTACTTACCTGTGAGCAGTGGGCATCACCCAGTTTGGAATAGGAACATCCCAAAAGGGCAATTAATTAGAATAAGACGCAATTTCAGTAAGGTGGAAGACTTTAGGGTTCAAGCTGGTTTGCTCAAATCCAGATTCATAGAGAAAAGCTTTCAGGAAAATTTCCTAGATGAAGTGATGAATGAACTTGAGAACATCCCGAGGGAGGAGTGTTTGAGAGATAAGGATACCAAAGGAAATAATGATCAACATAAGTGGAGTTTTATTTCAAACTTTCATTGCCAGTACAGAGAAATAGAGGAGATCTATCGCAAGCATTGGCATATCTTGAAGCTAAATAAAGATCTTGGTCCACATTTACCGGAAAATCCCAGCTTCATCTATAGGAAGGCCCCAACGTTTGGAGACCGTGTAGTGTAAAAGATCATAGATGCCCCAGGAATACTTAAATTGCAAATTGAGCAAAAAGGTTTTTTCTCCTGTCGCAATTGTAATGCATGCAAAACAGTCAATATATTAAACAGAGGTCGCACGTCGTTCTCTAATTGGGAAGGACGCAGCTTCTCTATAGAGGAATTCATTACGTGCAATTCTAGCTATGTCGTGTACCTGCTTTGGTGTCCTTGTGGATTAACCTATATTGGTAGAACCAAAAGACAGTTGAAGGTTAGAGTGGCAGAACATTTAGCCAATATTAGGAGGGGGTACAAGGAACATAGTGTGTCCCTACATTTCCGGATCAAGCATAACAGAAGCCCAGCCCTGCTACAATTTTGTGGAATTGATTTAGTTTATCCATCCTGGAGGGGTTCTAGTCGTGTGAGACAATTGTCTCAGCGTGAAACAAAATTGATTTTTTTAATGAAAAGCCTGACCCCTAGAGGAATGAATGCGGAATTGGATGTTAATTCATTTATTAATGATTTTTAAAAAAAGATACTTCATTGTCATTTTGAGTATATAGATATTAGTGGCGAATGAGGTAGCTGTGGAATGTCTCTATTATTATTATACTGATAATAACTAGGATGTCTGGGAGTGCTGGTATCATTACTTGAGTCTAAAGTGACTGGCTATGAGATACAGTTCAAAGGAACTCAAGCTACGGCATACAGTTCAAAGGAACTTAGGTCTGTATGGAGCAGTTTAGCCCTTTTCTTTGGGATCCAGCCCTATAGGAGAGATGCATAGGGATACACGCAAGTGTGAGTGTGGGGATATCCAGCCCTATAGGAGAGATGCATAGGGATACACGCAAGTGTGAGTGTGGGGATATAGGGTCAAAGATATTTAGGATCGCTATTGGTATATCCATATCCTGACGTTTATCATTTATAGTATGGTGGTTGTGAGTAGTGCCTAAACGGTTTCAGCATTCGATGCATCTGGGGTGAGTTAATATGTAATAATGATTATAAGTGAGTTTTCACTAAGAGTCCGCATATCTGTAAGAGCTAAGGGGTGATTGCGGCTATTATGGCTGCTATCATACCGGAGCTGATGCTGTTAATTTAAGGTCTTTAATTATATCCATGTAGTTGTAACTGAGCTGTTTGAAGATATTGCTATATAGGAAGGTGGAGTGACGGAAGTAAGGAGTTTGACAAGTACGGAGCCACCGGGAAGTTTTTAACTTTTCCACCTGTGCAAATCAGACGGGGAGGGTATTTAAATTAATTGTTGCCAGCCATGTGGAGTGTCACAGCTGAAGTCCATCGACGAAACGCGTCTGATACATCCACACGGCAACTGTTTTGGATGATAGCAGAGACGGCTGACTCTATCCTGCTGGTCGGGGGAAGCAGCGGTCGGAGAGGAGAGGGGCAGTGACTTGGCACCATCCGATCTCTGGCACTACACTGAGCCACTGCTTTTTTACACAAGTTTTTTGTGAGTACCCTAATGTAGGGGATTTTTTTTGTATGTGCAATAAAAACTGTGGTTTTAAACGATAACGCACTATGTGGAGCCATCTTCTTAGGTTCCCTTATTAATACACCAGTGTCCAAGGCTTGCCATTGGTGAAACATCAGAGATATAGCACCCGTGTGACAGAGATCGTAAGAGTATGTGGCGGAAGATACGATCGAATTGACCAGATCATCACAACGAGGCTAATAGGAGAGATCCAGAGATTCATTTCTGAGAGCTATCTGATCATAAACGCGAAGTGGCCGAACACGTGAGTGTGAGGCAACTAACTCCGGTGAGTGAGATTCCTGGGTGAAGATTTGACTGTGCATGCTGTTAAGAAGATTTGCTGGGAGCTCTATATGCGGTCCTAGGGATATGAAAGGAATTATGCCATTGTGCTGAGAAGGTCATTCAGGCTATTCACCGACCATGCCTCCCTTAAGTGGATGTGTAACAATTGTGAGAAAAATAGCCAGGTGACTAGGTGGTTCCTAGCCCTGCAGCCGTTTAAGTTCTCAGTGGAACACCGGACTGGAAGGCTCCAAAATAACACCGATGGTCTTTCCCGGGCCCACTGCATGGTCAGGAAAGTTGCTCCGCCCGACAGGCTTGAGCAGAGGGGGGAATACTTGTCGCCTCACGTGTGATCATTTTGAGGCAACTAGTGAGAGCCCGACCCGGGTTTTGCCGGCCACCGTGGCAGAGCTGGTTCCGGCCCGATCTTTCTGGTCCACTCAAACCCCTCTCCATCTGCATTTAATGACCAGGAAGAGAACAAAGGAGAGCTTGATCCTGGATCTCAGAGGGAGAAAGCTGAGAGAGCTCTGTGTGCTAATTTGGACTCTAAGAGCAAGGTTTGCAATGTACTTATGTTTATTTTTTATTTCAATAGTTTTTATTGAGTTTTCAAAATACATAACAAAGGTATGTGGAGCACATTTTCACACAGTTTTCTCGTTTAGTTGTAACCTGCATTGATTGTATTTAACTCTATGCATGTGTATGTGGGTGCCGTCTCGTGCTCCCGTCCACCCCATAGCGGATCAAGCTGTGGTGGGGGCACGAGGCAACACAGCCCAATTATGCAGTTAAGAAGTGCTTCCATGATAGAAAACCAACAGACAGTATATAACGTTTTCAGAAACAGTAAGCATATAAAGTAAACAGTGTCCAGAAGCTACTCGTGGGTTGTTTGGGGGGGTCTAAGACTCCTAGTATCACATGTAAAATAGTCTTTATCATTAATGACTTAAAAATGGAATACCTATACTGGGTCTGGGTCTAGGTTAGGATGGCGGATGTTGTTGTGGGTAGGGCCATAGCCATGACTCCCGATATAGTTTGTCCATATTCTCCAATTCCTGTCAAATGATGAGCCTGACAGTGCATTAACTGCTATAAGGCATTCAAAGGTGTGGTGTTTCTGGACTAGTTGCTTTACATCCGACACTTTGATGGCCTAGTCTCCTTTCCATCTTTGGAGTATTAGTGAAGGAGCCGCCAGTAGGATATGGGTGATTACTGCTCTGTAGTCTGGGGAGAATCTTTCTATGACTATTTGTAGTATTGCTAGCTCTGGTTCAGGTTTGGTCAGACAGCCTGTTACTGTGGATAGTAGTTGGAATACTTGGCTCCAGAAGCTTCTTATGTTAGGGCATTCCCAGAATATGTGCAGGAGATGTTCGTGTTGTCCGCAGTTACACCAGCAATCAGGAGATGATCCACGGAAGATTAGGGCCAGTCTGTGCGGCGTATACTGCCATCTGTTGTAGATTTTCAGCATCATTTCCCAGTGACTGGTGCTATGTGATGCCTTGGATACATTTTTTTAAGATATTTTTATTAATTATAAAAGACATACAAACGTAGAAACAAACAACAGTCCAGCAGGCATCAAGTTGAACCAGTAGGTGCACAGTGTTAACAAATTATACATTGTCCATAAAGTTTTCCAGACGTATAATAATCAGCATTTGGCTCAGATGTACACTCCCAGCTGACCAGGACAGAGTCCGCGCAGAACCTAGCAAAATCCAATACTAGTAGCCTAGTACAGAGAGGATAGATCCGGTTCAAATACATTAACCAGTGAGGGTCATCATGGCAAAGGCGGACATAGGGTAAGGGGACTGGCCAACCAGCTTCCCCAGATCCTATGGAATCCCCTGCTTCTCCTCCTAGCATCGAATGTAATTTTATATAAGGACAGCGCGTCATTTATCAGTTTCAGCCACATCATTTTATTCAGTGTTTTCGAACCCTTCCATGTCAACAGAAGAGCCTTCTTTGCGTATAAAAAGAGGATACGCAGAAGTCTCTTTGTCGAGGCCAACAGGGATAGGTCCCCGAAAATGCCTAGGAGACAGTTCTTGGGGTTAATAATGTTGGGGAGGCCCAAAGCTGACGAAATGAAGGAGCCAATCTCCCTCCAGAAGTGCTGTACCATAGGGCATGCCTAGAAGCAATGCATAAAGTCTGCCCGCTGACCATATCCCCTAAAGCATGCGTCCGTGGGTGTTAAGCCCATTTTATAGAGTTTATATGGAGTGAGGTGGGACTGGTGGAAGACCTTGATTTGAATAACTAGGTCTTTGGATGAAATAACTGATGATTTAAAAGTGTCAATGAATTCCAACCAGTCCTCCTCAGTAATCTGTGCATCTATATTCGACCATTTGGTTTGGGCATTCCTAAATCTAGGGTTCGAGTCTGTAATCAGGGACATATAGTAGGTCGAGATAAGCTTAGTGGTGGCAGGGTCTCTTAGTAGTTTTTCTAGTGGGGGCATATGACGTGGGTTGTCCAGGGTGCCAAATTGTGCCTTCACCGCATGTCTCAGCTGGTAGTAGTAAAATATATAAGAATTCGGGAGATCGAACTCCTGTTGCAGTTGTGAGAAGGGTTTAAGGCCCTGTGCATCATAAAGGTGACACAGGTATTAACTCCCCTAGAGGACCACCTAATCGGGTCCGGCATAGATTCTAGCTCATTAAGAGTGCTATTAAACCATAGAGGCATGTTCGGTGAGGCACTCCAAGATTCCCGGGCGTATTTATTTTTAATCAACCTAAAGAGAGAGAGGGACATGCATATTATTGTCACCCCAGGTCTATCAGGGACACTATCCCTATAAATCACGTTATGTAACATCTCCATAGAAGAGACAATGGCCCCCTCCGTGCTAGTACATGCGTTATTATCAGTGGAGTGTAGCCAGTCATGTATGGAGACTAGATGCGAGGCCAGATAATAAAGTTAAAAGTTGGGGAAGGCTAGGCCGGCTAAATGGGAGGGGAGTCGAAGCGTCTCTAGGGCGATCCTCGGTGGACTACCCCGCCATAGGAACGTAGTGCAGATAGAATCAATCCATTTAAAGATAGATTTTGGAATTTTGCATGGGGCATTGGCCAAAACATAAAGCAGTTTGGAGAGATAGATCATCTTAATGAGGTTGGCTCTACCCATAAGATCCAATGGGAGGTCCATACAAAGTTTGATGTGTTCCTGTAGTTGAGTTAGTAAGGGACATAGATTATTCACAATATACTTAGAGAGAGGTAATTGTACCGTCACGCCCAAGTATTGAAAGGAAGAGACAACCTGTAGTTCCGATCCTGCATAGATCAGGGGTACGGCCTCTTGGTCTAGGGGGAAGAGGGTAGACTTTTCCCAGTTCACTCTAAAGCCTGAGTAATCCCCAAAGGTGTTGATAATGGACAGTAGGTTTTTGAGAGAGTCATGTGGGTCGGCTAGATACACCAGGGTGTCGTCAGCATATAGTGAAATACGCTCCTCTATAGTCCCAATAGGGAGGCCTTTCATTTGTGGAGTTTCACGTATTTGGATGGCAAGGGCCTCCATGGCTAGGGCGAACAGGAGAGGGGATAAAGGGCATCCCTGGAGTTAACCCTAATATGGGCTGACGGAGAGCAGTAAAGGAGTTTGATCCAGGCTATCATGCGTGGACCAAATCCGTAGCTCTCTAAAACTTTAAACAAGTAGGGCCATTCTACACTGTCAAAGGCTAGGGTCAAGTGACACTATCACCCTAGTGGGTGTACACTCGTGTGGGTATTGCAGGTTATGAAAAAGTATTTTTCTTTTTTCTTTTCTGCGTCACCTGTAACATACGTTTTTTGGTCAGGTCCAACAATTTAAGTTCATATTCCCTGCGCCTAGCCAGCCATAAGTCACGGTTAGAGGGGTCAGGGTATGCCACATAATCTGCCTCCGCAGTCACCATTGACTCCTCCAATTCATTGGTGCAATGTATAGCGTTTTTACACAGAACACTCGTTATATCCATAAAGGCACCTCTTAGTACAGCCTTGGATGCCTCCCAAACATTTGAGGAGTCAGTAGACCCTCTATTAAGTTTCCAGTAATCCACTATATCCTTCCCGCATGACCTCTGCACGATCTCATCCTCTAGCCATAGTGGGCCCATGCGCCACATAGTAGGCCCATGTGCAGGCAAAAGGAGGAGATCTATTGCCAGAGGTGTGTGGTGCGACACCCCTCTGGGTAGGTAAGACAACGATGAGGCCAGCGGAAGGACATTAGGTGTGGCAAATGCGAGGTCAATTCGAGACATTGTGTGGAAAGAATCGGAATGGCATGAAAATTGACGTTCAGTAGGGTATTTCCACCTCCATAGTTCAGTAAGATTATAGGTCCCAGCCCAATCAACCAAGGAGGGGTAGGATCTACCACTACCTCCCAAGCGGTCCAGTGAAGGGTCTAAAACAGCATTAAAGTTCCCTACATACAGCACAGGCCCAGGGTTTCTAGCAACAAGGAGAAGAGATAATTTGGTAAGGAGATGCGGAGCAAATGGGGGGGAACATAAATATTGACCAGGGTAAAGGTCATTCTGGCAAGCTGCATGGTAAGTATAACAAACCGGCCATCTGGGTCTGTCAGCACAGACAGGATTTCAGCTGGAAAGGATTTAGCCAGAAGTATGGAGACACCCCTGGAATATGTGGTATGGGTGGCATGGTATGAGGAAGCCAACCACGATCGGTTAAGTGATCACAACCTATCCTTAATTAGGTGGGTCTCCTGGAGGCAAATGATATGTGGTTGGTACCGTTTTAGGAAGGAGAAGATTAAGGACTGCTTGTGAGGAGAGTTTGCCCCCCGTACATTCCACTAAATAATTTTAAGTGGCCTAGCCATCTGTGACACATAAAGCAAATGCTATAACATAAGGATCATTATATAAATCATCATTATAGATTCCGAGCCAAATAAAGAAGTTTTGGTGCACCCAGAAACAGTCCATGAAAATAAAAAAAAAACCCTTTGTGCAGGTTGAAGAAAAAATAATTGTTGAACAAAGAACCCAATGAACCACCAAGGGTCCATAATAGAACAACTGTCCCTTTTCCCTCCCAACTCTCCCTGCTCAGCCATCCTCAACTTAGCGAGCTTGGATCCCGAACCATCATGAGATGCAGCAAAATGTCCAAAAAAAGGAAAAAAACAGTCAGAAAATAACTCCCATGGCGTTGCCATTCAGTGGGATGGAGTTAGTAGTGTGGACGAAGTGCTCCTTAGTAACATAGTCAGTGCCCATGCAGGGTGAATACAGTAGAGCGGACATAAGTCGGGCATCCTACCACTGTCCAGAATGGTAACTCGTGGTGTTCAGCCATGTGTCCAATGGTGATCCCTTCCAAAGATTGAAGATAGGAGAGCATACTAAGTACCTCAGTAGGAGCCTATCAATAGGTACATCCTGGGAGCCAGTGTGATAGCAGATCATACGGGGAAAGTAACAGGGTGGCTGTATTCATCGTCCGGTGCATTCCTGTCTACGCAGTGGGCCGAAGCAATCATCCATCCAATTCATGGCCTCCTTAGGGGAATTGTAGAAGTGAGTTTTACTATCACAGGTGACTCTCAGCTTGGCAGGAAAGAGCATGGCATATGGTAGTCCCTCCTGTCTAAGGCGGTTTTTCACCGTCAGGATAGATTTATATGATGTTGCCGTTGTATTTAAGTGGGCCCTTTTCTCTGGCTAGGCATAGGATCTTGACCTTATCCTGGAAGTTAAGGATTTGTGTGATCAGGGATCATGGGGGAGACCCGGGGTTGGGCGCACGTGGTGGAGTGCGATGAGCCCTCTCGATAAGGAAGGCATGGGATAGGGCTTCGATCCCCAGTGCCTCCCGCAGCCAGGAGTGGAGGAACCGCTCCGGTCGGGAGCCCTCCAAATGCTCCGGGAACCCTGACAAAGCGAAGGCTATATCTTCTGGAGCGGTTCTCCAGGTCGTCTATTTTGGCACAGAGGGCCGCCAATTGGCCAGTGTGTGTTTGCATAGTGGCCGACAGTGGTTGTACTGTGTCCTCTAAAGTACTAATACGGTTCTCAGCGGCATCAGTTCTTTCCCTCAAAGTCTGGACGTCCTGCTTCAGCAGGGAGTAATCAGTGCGAATGGTTTCAATTTGTAGGGACAGTGAGGTTTTACAGTCCTGGATTGCCATCACAATCTCCGCCAATGTGGGTTCAGCCATAAGGGGCCCAGAGGTTGTACTGTCCGAAGGACTATATGGAGTATCAGACAGAAGGTGGGACCCATCCTGAGTAGCAAAGATAATTGGCCCAGATGCATTCACCCTCTATGCTGATAGTGTAGGAGAGACTGCACGCGCCGTGGGCTGCGGGGTGCTCCACAGCCCACGGCAGGCACACTTCCAGCAGGGGTTGGGGACCTGTTGTCACAGGGCAAAGCAATCTCAGCAGTGTACACTCACCCAGCTGCAGTTTTCAGGAGTGGTGCAGCTCCCCGTCTGATCTTAGGCCCATGCGTTGGAAGATGGTGGCAACATGCAGTATCCTGTAGGGCCACAATCTCAGCCCCTAGTCCCTCTTACCGCTGTCCCGGTAGATCGCACCCTTCTCAGGCAGGTGGTCTGGTGGTAAGAGAGACACCGTGGCAATGGGGATGCCGATGGGGCTGCTGATGGCCTGATTCCCCTGCAGATGGCTCCGTTCATGGACTAGGCCCAAGCCGGGGACTCGCCTAGCATCGCCGGCCGAACGGTTGGAATGGCACTAAAACAGCAAAATAACCCCAGGAAAGGGTTCACTGGGGCTTGTAAAGGCAGTGGTAGTGGTGGATGGCTCCCCTGGGGATAGCAAACAGGAGGATGGCACAGGATTCCCATGCAAATGGCTCTGTTCGCGGACTAGGCCCAAGCCGGAGACTCGCCTAGCAGCGCCGGCTGAACTGCACCAAAACAGCAAAATAACCCCAGGAAAGGGTGCACTGGGGCTTGTAAAGGCAGTAATGGCGGTGGATGGCCCCCCTGGGGCTAGCAGACAGGAGGATGGCACAGGATTCTTTTGCAGGATACACAGAGCTCAGCTTCCAAGCGTCCGCCGCCGATCACATCCGGACACGCCCCCCCTTGGATACACTTTTGAATGCCATCCTCCACTGAGCCTCTGAGAATGCCTTGCGCAAATCTCTCTCCCATTTCAAGCGATTATTGGTTTTGTGAAAGGCCTGTTTCCTTTGCAGCATGTTGTAGAAAAGTGTTATGCCCTTCGTTTTGGGTGTAGGCTCTCTGAGATAGTCACATGGTGATTCAGGTATTTTAATGCTTGGGGGAGGGTGACTGTTCAGGAACGTTCATATTTTTACAATCATAAAGTGTAGGCTGTTGGGTAAGTTATATTCAACCACCATTTCTTTAACCGTCTTGGGGCGGAGCTGGAGAGAAAGTCCTGCAGTGTGGTTATACCACTCTGTCGGAGCTGTTTAACTGAGATCATGGGCATTCTGTTAGATAATGTCAGGAGCGTGGGTTGAAAATCAGGAATGTGGGTTGTGTTGCTTCCCTGGCTTATCAGTATTCTCCATGCCTGGATAGAATCTTGAATGGTGGGTGGGAAATCTTTCATAGACCAGTGTTTCCAGGCATCCTCTAGTAGGAGTGATTTTAAATCATTGGTTGGGGCTAGCTCTCTCTCCAGCTTGACCCACAAGGGAGCATTGGTCTCCTGGAACCATTCCCTTATTTGGTCCAATCTAACCGCCCAGAAATAGTTACATATGTATATTAGACCCGCACCTCCCACAGATGTGTGAGCTAGTAGGTTTTGGCGTGGACACCTAGCACTTTTTCCATTCCAAGTGAATTTCCATAGGAGACTCGACAGGGTTTGTAGGTACTGAGAGGGAGTGGTAGTTGGGAGAACTCAAAAAATGTATAGTATCTGGGGTAGAATTGTCATCTTAAATGCTGAGAGTCTCCCCAACCATGATAACTCCTTCTTGGACATTTCTTTTAGTTGTTTTTCAATTTTGGCCAAGAATAGTTTATCATTTTTGGTGACCAGATCTTTGGTTTTTGGTGTTAGCATTATGCCTAGGTATTGGATGCACTGGTCGGTCCATTTGTAGTGAAAGGATTGGGCGAGTTTCTTTCTGCTGTGGTTGGGGACTCCCAAGTTTACAATAAGGGATTTTGTAAAGTTGACTTTATAGTATGAAATTTTGCTGAAGGCCTCTAGGACATCGTGGGCATCGGGGAGAGAAGTTGCTGGATTTGTCAACAGTAGAATGACGTCACCCGCAAAGAGATTGATGATATGGGACCATGAGGCTATTTTGAATCTGGTGATCGAGGGGTGAGTGCGTAACTTTTCTGCGAGGGGTTCTATCATTAGGTTGAAAATGGAAGGTGAGAGAGGGCAACCCTGTCGAGTCCCATTGGTAATGTTAAACGGTTTAGACAGAAGTCCTGAAGTGTACACCTGTGCTGTTGGGTGGGAGTATAGTGCCAGTATGGCATTTAAACAGGGGTCCTTGAAGCCGAATTTGGTAAGCAGATGGGTCATATATCCCCAGTGGACTCTTCTAGTGGCATCTGAGGTCTGCCTCCCCCTCACAAATCCCATCTGGTCGCTGCCGATAAGTGACAATAGAATTTGGTTATGCGCTTGGCAAGCATTTTCACTTATAATTTAATATCGGAGTTCAGTAGTGATATTGGCCCAAAGTTGGCTGGAGTCATGGCGTCTTTCCCCGGTTTAGGTAGTGTTACAAGGTATGCCTTGAGCATTTCTGGTGGGAATGCAGAAGTTGCTGCAGCAATGGCGAAGACTTGTTGCAAGTAAGGGGAAAGGATTCCCTTGAATATTTTAAAGTATTCATTGGGTAGGCCGTCTGGGCCTGGGGATTTCCCATTCGGGAGTGTGGTAATTTTGGCTTCTATTTCTCTGGCTGTGAAAGGGGCATTTAGTTCTTCTGTTTGTGTTTCATTTAGTGTAGGGAGATTTAGTGATTGTAGGAACTCCTGAATGTCCTTCTCTGAGGGTTGTGGGGTCGTTGAATCATTACTTAAGTTATATAGCGAGTCGTAGAAGTCTGCAAACATATCGGCTATGGCTTGGGGATTAAATACTTTGTGCTGGAGAGTCGGTTGAGTGAGATAAGCAATTCTTGTTTTTGTGCAGGCCGCCTTTAGTTTATTGGCAAGGTACTTCCCCACTTTGTTGGTGTTGGAGTAGTCGTATTGTTGTGTTAACAGTTCCCTTAGATTTTCCCCAAGTTGAGATAACTGTTGTGTTATAGTCTGGTTGTGGGACATTTTGTTGATTGATTCTAGGGAGTGAATATCTTTTAGAAGGGAACTGAGTTTGGCACTGTATTGTTTTTTATGCCGTGCCCCTTGTTGGATGAGTATGCCCCGTATGTACGCCTTATGGGCGTTCCATAGTGTGTATGGGTTTCCTACAGAATTTTCATTTGTGATGAAGAAGTCTTGTATGTGTTGGGAATTGTTTTTGTTGTACTGGGGGTCCTGTATAATTTTGTTTTTGCAGCTCCAGATGGGGGAGGAGGGAGAAGCGTCCTCCCCTACAATTATAGATATGGTAATGGTGGCATGGCCTGACCAGGGGATATCATGTATTTTGGCTTTGGATACCTTTTACAGCAACCATTTATCCATAAGGAACATGTCTATGCGGGAGTATGATTGGTGCCTATGGGAGAAATATGTGTAGTCCCTTTCACTAGCGTAGAGGCATCTCCATGTATCGACGTATCGAAAAGTTCTTACAAGTATAGGAGACGGTTCAGGGTTGCTGTTATTTGTGGCGTGCGTGATGTTGTGTCCAAGTCTGCTATGAGGTTGAAGTCTCCACATATTAGAAGGTTGCCATATTTTGTATTTTGTGCCCTCCTCAACAGTTTGCGTATGAAGCGTAACTGGTGAGTGTTGGGCGCGTTTGCTGATACTACTGTGTAAGGATGTTCATTTATATCTGCATTGTGGATGATATATCGACCTCCCTCATCTATGTGGACTTCTTTGAGGTGAAAGGGTACTGAATCCCTGATCGCTAGGAGTACCCCTCCTCTTTTATGATCCAGGGTATTGGCTAAAAAAATGTGGGGATAGTTCTTATTTTGGCAGTAGGGTACCTTGGAATTTTGGAAGTGGGTTTCTTGTATACACAAGATGTCAGCTTTATGTGAGTTGGCCTCTTTCCACATTGAGTGTCTCTTGGCCGGGTGGTTGAGGCCTCTCACATTCAGCAATAGGCATTTAATGTTCATTTGTGGTTATGGGTGTGAGTTTTGAGCATGTGGGGTGGTACTCACATTTGTGTTGTCTCTGTCTTCTGTGTTCGTCCTTTCAATCCGGAGATCTGGCGTGCGTATGACTAGGAGTGTTGGACTCTGGAGGTTGATGATGGAGAGCTTAGACCTAGGGGGGAAAAGTGGAGTGCTTCTGTGTGGAGCAAGACAAGGGATGAGAGAAACCTTGGGAAGGAGAGGACAAAAAAACAAAGTCATAACGTAAAAAGAACTTGGGTCTATTTGCAGACCCGTGTACAGATAATACTGCTTGAAATGCATCGGGGGGTAGATTGGAGATCCTCTGAGGTCCTCCTTGGTTGGACAATTTGGGTGCTGAGATGGTCTGGCTAGGAGCCTCCTATAGGCATTTTCTTGTGTTGCCTCTTGTGAGATACCACTTGCCACTCTTCATGTATGGTGTTCATTTGCGCCTGCAGATTTTGATTATCCCCCACCTGCGTAGAGCCATGATTCCTTCCTCCAAAGTGGATATTTGGATTGTTGTCCCATTGTGGGTTATTAGGAGTGTACCTGGGTACTTCCATTTGTGTAGGATTTTGTTGTTTCTCAGGGCCTTTGTGACAGTTGCAAGGTTTTTGCGGCTTGGAAAGTGTGTCTGGATACATCTGGGAGAAACTGGATGGACGCATATGGTGAGGATGCATTGTCTGCCCTGCGAGCTGCTATCATGTTCTGTTCTTTCGTGTGGTAGAAGTGCACCCTCAGCAGGATGTCCCTTGGTGCCTCTTTCACGATGAAGGAGGGTCACGGCAGCCTATATATCCTGTCAATCAGGAGATTAGATCTTGTGCCAATAAGGTCGGTAGTATTGTGGAGAATAGAGCTTGGGTGTACTGTAGAAGCTGGTTAGGTAAGACAGACTTCGGGACTCCACGAAGTTTAATGTTATTTCTCCTGGATCTATCTTCTAAGTCCGAGACTTTGTCTTTTAGCCAGGCTATCTCCTTGTTTTGTGCTTTGTAGGCGTCGACCATGACATTATATGAGGAGGAGTATTCATCAATTTTTCTTTCGACTTGGTCGACTCTATTACCAATTATTTGTGCTTCGGCTTGACACTGGTTCAGCCCGGACATGATATCAGCTTGTAGGGATGCCCTCAGCGACAGTAGCATTTCTTTAAGCATGGTGTCTGATATAGGTTGTCCTGCTGTGGGGAAGCTGGCTATAGGGTCGGGTCCTGAGGTGTGGGCCGTTTGTTGGCCTGAGTCAGGTCCGCTCACCTCCATTTCCCCCGTTGTATTGCTGTTCTTCCCGGTATTCTAAGCGTGGTCTTTGCTTCTGGGGGCTCCTTTTAGAGGGTGTGGATGCCCCTGAGGAGGCTACGCTTCTACTGGCTGCCTTTTGGGTGTTTTTGTGCACGATGTCGCTGTCCATATTTGGGGATGTGGTTGTGGGAGTTATCTGTGGGTCGTGTATAGTACTTCCCTCTTGTTGGAGCTCTCTCGCTGCTGAAGTAAAGTAACCTGAGAGTTTGCAGGGTTGTTTCTGGTTCTTTTTGTTCTTTGTCATAGCTGTCAGTAGTGGTGGGACTGCTATGCGCTTTCAGTGGTTGTGGCGAATGATGGAGGCTCTTATTTGGCTTGTTGTTCTCTGACCTTTAGAGGTCTTAGTTCATATTGTAGTCAATCATTGGGCAAGTTGTGCTGTTGTGCTAAGTTGGTCAGATCGGAGCTGGGACCTCAGCATGGAGAGATAGCTGGTCCTGGTACTTCCTTGCTTGGTTGCCGTCCTGGCCTGCTGTTGACTGGGAGGCTTCCTTTTGCTTGGTCTGTCTACTTTAGTGGGCTGAGAGACCCTTTTTGATTATAATCTTTGTTGTTTCCAATGATAGGCCTCAATTTGGGGAGCCTGCTGTGCTATTGTGTCTCCCTACACCCAGCCACTGGGCATATAGTCCGTACTCTGGGGATCCCTGATTCCCGTCCTGCTGCCTTGTGCTGTAGTGGCCCCTTCTTTTATGTGCCCTGCGTTTGGGGTTGATGCTAATAGGCCGCAGTATTGCGGCCACTCCTGTTCTTGCCAGGCTGACGGCGGCTTCCTGGGTGACCCTGTAGTCCTCCAACCATGTCCCCTGGCTAGCAGTGAGCGGAGGGAGGTATGTGGATGTCCGGATGGGCCATGTACCTGGTCCAGCTCGGTGCAGGGAAGCTACTGGTAGTGTAAATGTCGTTCACCCTGGTCCCGGCGTCGTGGGTGGGAGCCGATTAGGTCCGGCCCTGCTGTGCTCTCCCTCTGGTCGTCCACGGCTTCTCTTCTGGCGTTCCTCACAGCGACGGGTCCGTCCTCTGCCAAGCGTTGCAACAGCTGCTGTGCGCTATGGGTATCTGCCAGAGCTGGTGTTGGAGTCAGATTGATATTATAGCGGCTGTTAAGGTTCTCTTCTCTGTCGGGCTGGATGGAGCTGAGCTTTCAGGCAGCCATCTCCGCTCGTAGCCGGCCACGCCCCCGCAATGTACTTATGTTTTGTGTGTGTCGGGGATGTGGCAAGCCACCAGATTTTAAGAAACTGACATCCATGCTGAATCTTTTCCCATGAAAAGTGATCCCCATGAGCTAATCTCCCACACCAGCATTAAACATCCTCAAAGATTACAACAGATACTCTTAAGAGAAAGTACTATGGTTTCAGTAAGTGTGTTGTAAACCATGAAAGTTGATTACTCTTGAGCAAGTTGGCCTCACTCAGAGTTATACTCTAGAGACTTTATTTTATGTTTGGTATACATGTGGGGTTATCCTTTAAAGTTTATTTTCTTCAGCTGCATTTTCATGAGAAAAACTGAGATAACATTATTCCCAGGCATATAGCTTGAGTGCCTACTAAAGCCTGGTACACACTACAAGTCTTTTACCTGATGGGTTGAATGAAAAAAAACTGACAGCTCCAGAGCCGATGTACTAACAATCCAAAGTTAGTATAGCGATCTCCCCCACTGAGCTGTTGTGTACTGACGGGCGGGGGGACATCCCCCTGCCAGAGCACACCAATTAACACACTCTGCCAGATGAGAGCACTGATTGGGAATCAGTCTGCTGCTGGTTTTCCAGCATGCTCGTCCTATAGAAGCCGGTCAAATGGCTGGCTTCCGTCCGACAGCCCAACACACATGGGCCTAATGTTGGCCAGTTTTCATTGAATCGGCCAATGTCTCCCGACATTCAGTTTGTGTGTACGGGGCTTTAAATACAGTATAGAATTGTATCAAAACAAAAGGAGTCTCTATACTTATATCGAAACGTACCCCATTTGAGATAACAGACTCCCTCCTAGACAATAAGGGTCGCTATACTTTCATTAAAGGGAAGCTGAGAAACAGGCCCCTGACGATTGCAAACATCTACAGCCCGAATGTATTCCAAGCTAGCTTATTTCATGACATAACCCTTCAACTCTCCACCTTCCAATCTGGTATGCTTCTCCTGGGAGGTGATTTCAACATACCTTTAAATCCGCTAGAAGACACCTCCTCGGGGACCTCCACTCTCACTTACAGAACCCTCAAAAACATTAAGACATAACTTAACGATCTATCACTACATGATACATGGAGAACTCTGTACCCCCGCACTAGAGATTACACCTTCTATTCTGCACCCCACGATAGATATTCAAGGCTGGACTACATCCTAATATCGCAGAAGGATCTTCCTTATCTCAAAGATGTTTCCATTGAGCCCCAATTCCTTTCAGACCACAACCCAATAACAGCAACTCTTTCCCTCCCAGAGTACACAATATTTAACACAATTTGGAAACTGGATGTCTCTCTATTAACTGATCAAGCCATCCTATTAGACATCCCCGAACAAATAAAACACTTCTTCACAACCAATGACACCCCAGACGTGACCACGATATCTCAATGGGAGGTACACAAATGTGTTATCAGAGGCTTACTCATAGATAAGGCGTCAATTAAACTCAAGATGCAGAGAGAAAAGCTTGACAAGCTGCTCAGTCAAATAAAAGACTTAGAGAACGCCCATAAACTATCACAAGCCAAACTTACCTTGGATGAACTCGAAAATGCCAGAGAGAGATTAAGGGAAGAATTAGGTAAACGAATAAGAAAGAACCTGGCCCTCTCACAAAAATGATTCTATGAATATGGAAACAAGTGCAGTAAACTTTTAGCAAGAGCTTTACAGACCAAAAAAGCCAATAACTTAATCAGAGCTATCCGAGACACCCAAGACAATCCTCTGACAAAGAACAATAATATCGCTAATCAGTTCGCGCAATATTACTCCGAACTTTATAATCTTCCCCCAGCTCCAACAGACAACTCAGATCCTAGGTCTAGACAGGAGGTCCTAATGGAATTCTTGGCTAAATACAGCCCAAAGCCCATTTCACAGAAACAAAAAGAGGAGATAGATGGCCCAATCACGAAAGCAGAATTAGTAGCCGCCGTACAGCAAATGAAGCAAGGCAAGAGTCCAGGCCCAGGTGGCTTCTGCCTCTCACATTACAAGACATTTCTTGACCCTCTCATCGCCCCCTTTCTCAAAACCTTCAACCTACTGGTGAACCCAAACACCCTCCCCCACAACTTGTTGGAAGCGCATATTTGCTTGATCCCCAAGCCAGGAAAAGACACTGAAAGAACTTCAAACTACAGACCCATCTCATTATTAAACACGGATCTAAAGCTATTTGCAAAAATTCTTTCAAATCGCCTTCTTCCACTTCTCAATAATTTGATCTCCAAAGACCAAGTGGGCTTTATTCCGGGCAGGGAAGCTAGGGACAATACCCTCAAAGCTATAAATATTCACCATTGGCTATCTATAACAAAATCCCCGGGATTCTTCCTGTCCCTGGACGCTGAAAAGGTGTTTGACAGACTGGCCTGGGACTACTTATCAGCCATTCTACATAAAATAGGCCTGGGAAACAGACAATTAGGTTAATTTCCAGCCTATACTCAAACCCAAGAGCCCGAGTCAGAACGAATGGCCTTCTGTCAAGCGCCTTTCCAATAAAAAACGGTACCCGCCCAGGTTGCCCCCTCTCCCCCTTGCTCTTTGTCCTCACCCTTGAGCCCTTCCTAAATATGATAAGGAACAACATAAACATCCAAGGAATAAGCATTCAAAACAAGCATTACAAAATAGCCGCTTTCAAAGATGACCTTCTCCTTTTCCTAACCCAACCGAACATTTCCTTGCCAAACCTCCTCAAAGATCTCAAAACTTTTCAATTCATCTCCCATTTCAAAATAAATTATGACAAGTCCCACGCTCTGAATATCTCCTTGACTAAAGAGCAAACTGAGCTATGTAAAAGCGCTTTTCCCTTCAAATGGAAATCCGATTCTATTACTTACCTAGGTGTTCAACTCCCAAAGAAGCTCTCAGATCTATACAACAGCAATCCCCCCCCTCCTTTTGACAACCATCACACAAGACCTCAAGTGCTGGAACACAGCACACTTTTCCTGGTTTGGTAGATCCGCAATTATAAAAATGAATATCCTGCCCCGCCTTTTATACCTCCTACAAGTGATCCCCATAGCAATGCCCAAGGCATTCTTTCTTTCTCTCAGAAGAATGTGTCGGGAGTTTATATGGAACCACAGGTCCCCTAGGATTAGCTACTCTCAACTGGTGAAGCCTAAAGTAAAGGGGGGGATATGCCTCCCCGACATGCACCTTTACCACACAGCATGCCAACTGCAGAGAATCTTAGACTGGCACCTCCATCACCACCTAAAAAACTGAGTGATCCTAGAGAACTCATAGTCCCCACAACCCAGTCTCCCTGGCTGGCAAAACATCACCGTCCACCAGAACAAACATCTCACCCCACGATTGGCCCAACACTAACATGCTTTGACGCAGCAGTTAAGAAACACAATATCTCCACTACCCCTGGACCTTTGGTCCCACTACTGCATAACCCTGACTTCCCTCCCGGCCTAGCCCCTCACCCCTTGTCTGGCTCCTACCCAGTAATAGGCGTACGTCTCCACCACCTTCGTATCGAAGATAGGATAAAAGAGCGAGATCTTATCAACACCAACATAGTGCCTAAACAGTTAGACTTTCTCAAATATATGCAAATCAAACACTATTTTACCAAGATAAGTACACACACGGACCTTTCTAAAGATCTCACCCCTTTTGAATTAATGGAGCACCCCAGAGACATATGATCTCCTTGTTACACAACACGCTTTGGACCTCAACACCCTCAAACAACAGCAGAGCATGTAAAGCGTGGGCGCAAACCCTCCAATCTAACCTCTCTGACACCGACTGGGACACTATATACCTCCATACGCATAAAGGTTCACTAAGTGTGTCCATACAGGAAACCAACTACAAAATAGTGTCCCGCTGGTACCGCACACCAGACGTGTTGCACAGATACAATGACACCATCCCGGACAAGTGCTGGAGATGTTCTCAAACACATGGCACCTTACTCCACATATGGTGGGAATGCCCTCTCATTCAACAATTCTGGAAACAAGTACACAACCAAATAACCAACATTTCCACATACACCCTGGAATTCACTCCAGAACAATACCTTCTCCATCACCAAGCTAACATAGACACAGCATATCACAAGTCTCTAGCGATGGCTATAGTAAACGCAGCAAAACTTTGTATACCGAGAGTATGGGGCACCTCTAGAATACCCTCCATGTTAGATTGGTACCGACAAATCCATAGAATAGCAGAAATGGAGGAACTCATATCCATCTCACGCAACAATCTGAGACTGTTCGCACGTCGTTGGGCCTGTTGGGTACACTTCCAAACGACAGACCCATATAAACTTATTATGCAAACATCCCCTAGTGTAGATCATACGGCAGAGGATCACAACACCCATTCTTTAGCAAACACAGCCTATGTAGCGAGCCCCCTATAAGACCTTGTTCCAGTAATAATATTCTCGAACAGGACCCCCCGATCACCCTGCCCAAAACACCATGGATTCTGCACACCTTTCTACAACCCTTACTACCCCCACCCCACCCACCGGTAAGCGGTTAAGGACCCCTTCAGTTGGTGACGTAACACCTGTCTCCCCACGGGGAGCAAGCCTCTTCCCTGATGGTGCATTCCCTACCCCCACCACCTTCACCCCCTCCCTCCCCCCGCACCCCTCATTCCCCCCGTACCGTACCTAAAATTCCTTCTTTTCCTAGGATGATCCCCCAGGTTCTCTGATCTCACACCCACGCGGATCGTGGGTATGCTTGCGCACACCATCCTAGACTCACACACTAAGTAATCAGGAGATGACCTTATTACTCTGTATATGTTACAATAAGATGTAAGACGAGCCACATAATATGTTTTGCAACTGTTGAGAAGTGACACGCAGTTAAATGTTATTCTGTGACATGTTTTACTTGTACCTGTCATTATCCCTAATAAAACTCCTTTCTTGGAAAAAAAAAAAAGAATTGTATTGTCATCTGACATTATCTACAGTAACTTTTATGACGTAGCTGTACTACAGCCATTGAACGTTTTTCAATAGATGTGAGATCTTTCTCTCATTCTGTGTGTGTGTTTTCTCTCCATGTGCACAGTATGGGTATATATATATATATTTTTTTTTTTTTTTTTACAGTATACACAGACTTTTTTAACCACCTCAATACTGGGCACGAAAACCCCCCTTCCTTTTCCAGGCCATTTTTCAGCTTTCAGCCCTATCACTTTTTCACACAAATAGAGCTTTCTTTTGGTGGTATTTAATCACTAGTGGGTTATTTATTTTTTGTGATATAAATAAAAAAAATTGAACATTTTGTGAAAAAATGCATTTTCTTTGTTTCTGTCATAACATTTTGCAAATTTTGGCCAAAATTTATACTGCTACATATCTTTGGTAAAAATAACCCAAATAAGTGTATATTATTTGGTCCTTGTGTAAATTACAAGCTATGGTGCCAATCATTGAAAATTGAGCACACCTGATCACACCTGATATACCGACAGCTTATCTCATTTCTTGAGACCCTAACAAGCCAGGAAAGTACAAATATTCCCCAAATGACCCCTTTTTGGAAAGTAGACAGTTCAAGGTATTTAGTAAGAGACATGGTGAATTTGTAATTTTTTCCCGCAATTCTTTGCAAATCTAAGATTTCTTTTTCTTTTTTTTCACACGATTGTCATTATTAACAGGTAGAGTTGAGCGGACTGTAAAGTTCGGGTCCGTACTGAACTTTGGGGTGTCCGGGACCCGTACCCGAACCCGGACTTTTCAAAAAAAGTCCGGGTTCGGGTCCGGGGTTCTGGTAATTTGAATGAAAGTTCTGAAAATTGCTGTAAAAAAGTCCAGGAAGGTCCTAGAGGTCTGCAAAAGGAAGGAAAATGGGGGTAAGGGTGGGACAAGTGCCCTACAAAGAAATGGGGACAGGGAAATAACTTTAAATATTTAAAAAAAAAATAAAAACATAAAAAAGCAAAAATGGAGGTGAATGTGGATCATCTTCAAACTGGATCTGAAAAGTATTAATTAACGGTAGAAGCCATATTACTGTTCTAAAATCATCTTCAAACTGTGTCAAAAAAGTATAAATAAGCCGGGAGAACCCATATCACTGTTCTGCAAACATCTGGAAAATGTGTGTGTCACTTTAAATAAAACTGGGACTAACTGAACATCTGTTCTGCAAACATCTGTAAAGTCTGTGTGTCACTTTAAATATAACCGGGACTAACTCAATATCTGTTCTGCAAACATCTGTAAAGTCTGTGTGTCACTTTAAATAAAACTGGGACTAACTGAACTACTGTTCTGCAAACATCTGTAAAGTCTGTGTGTCACTTTAAATATAACCGGGACTAACTCAACATCTGTTCTGCAAACATCTGGAATGTGTGTGTGAAACTACAGCATAGAGAAGAACAGGTATATGGTTTCGCTCTGCTATAGTTTCAAATAGAGTTGAGCGAACTTCTAGAAGTCCGGGTTCTGCTGGTTCGGCCGAAGTTTGGGACAAAGTCCGGGTTCGGGTCCGGACAGAACCCGAACTTTGCCCCAGACCCCGAACCCCATTGAAATCAATGGAGACCCGGACTTTTAGGTACAAAAAATGTTGTAAAATAGTCCTGGAAGGTCCTAGAGGTCTGCAAAAGGAAGGAAATGTGGGTAAGGGTGGGACAAGTGACCTACAAAGAAATGGGGACAGGGAAATAACTTTAAATATTTAAAAAAAAATAAAAACATAAAAAATGCAAAAATGGAGATCATCTTCAAAATGGGTCTGAAAAGTATTAATTAACATTAGAGGCCATAGAACTGTTCTAAAATCATCTTCAAACTGTGTAAAAAAAGTATAAATAAGCCGGGAGTACCCATATCACTGTTCTGCAAAATGTGTGTATCACTTTAAATGAAACCGGGAATCAGTGCACATCTCTTCTGCACAATTATTTCAAGTCTGTGTGTCACTTTAAATCAAACCGTCAATCATTGCACATCTTTTATTCACACT
>BLSH010038242.1:216056-234133 GCA_018402905.1 Glandirana rugosa
GACATTAGTCGGATGCAAACTTTTGATAAAGTCGAAATACACCCAGAGGAAATAACAAACGAAAACGGCCGACGTATTCTCACAGTGACCGTTATCTCAAGTCTTCGAATTTACTGGACCCAATACTTATAAATATAGTGGGACCGGTTGGTGATCCTCTAAATAACGATCACCACATCTAACTCTCTCCCGTAAAAGTCCTCACTGGAAACCTTCAGTAAGAAGGGTGACCCAGAGGACGGACCTACTTCCTGTATCGATATATGAACTAGGAAAACCCGGACGACGGACTTTACTCACAGATAATCTCAACTCGCTTGTGGACCTGCAAGCCCAAGACGACCAGGCTCCGTGCGATCGTTCGGGTTCCGTCCGGACCCGGACCCGGACTTTGTCCCGAAGTTCGGACGGACCAGCAGAACCCGAACGTCCAGGTGTTCGCTCAACTCTAATAGACACTCATTTCAGGCAGCAGGCCCAAAAGGATCAAGTATATAGCTATGTCCTTCATCCAGGCAGGAGACCCAGTGGGAAGAATGACTTCCAAAGGTCACTCCTGAAAATGCCCTCTCTCAATCTACACCACTAGCAATAAATCTCCTAGTGGTTGGCCAGGGTGATATAAATATTCATAACCCAGGTCATTTAAGCTTCTGAACTCTATTGCCAGTGACACTCTTATGCAGCCGGCAAAAGCAAACAATAAAGGAGACCCACATAAAGCTGAAATAGTTTTCAAACGTAGGCTGATTACAGCCCAGCAACAATGTTTGATTGATTTGATTGGAATGAATGCCATAAGTGTGTTATATCTTTAAGGTGGCTACTTTGATTTTAAAACTTTTTTTTTTAAATAAAACTTTTTAAATAAAACAATGCAATTCCTAGCCCCACAGATCCTACACTGTCTATTGTCCTGCACCATACTAAGTCCCAGACATTACCCACATCCTGGCTAATGCATAAAATATGGTCTGGGGCAAAACAGATGCAGCAGGTCACCTTGTATAGCCCCATTTGGGGGAATGATACATAAACTCCAGTTGGTACGAAAATGGCAAGCATATGGGGTAACTCTGCTTAAGCATTTTTTTAGGGGAGGCAACTCAATTTGGACTCCTTAATCATATGTATGTTTACTATTTACAATTTCAAAATGCAGTAAACGCCTTGGGTCTCCCAACTGCTTGGCATCTTTCACTCCTATTTTTAGTTGTATGCAACATATCAATACCAGGGGCCTATTTCTCTTTGTTGTGCCATGCTTCTTAACTCCTACTTAGAGGGCTACCCATGTAAAGCAACGGAACTATGGGAGGTGGACATAGGCTGTATGGTAGAGGACCTATGGGTAACCACTCTGGAATCTGTGTTCCAGCTCCGTAAATGTCTCTTAGGGACTCTCTCAATTTCATAGTGTTACACACCTAATACATTCCCGGCAAACGCCATAAAATGGGCCTATTGTGAGACCTGATCTGCAGTAAATGCTGTAGAAACCAGAATGACCTGATTCATATGTTGTGGCGCTGCCCTAAGCTGCATAGATATTTGGCCATGGTTGTAGATACCATTAACTTGGCTTTCCAGACTGCAGTTAACATTTAACTGAAACAATGCCTATCAGGTATATTGGATGATATTGAGATGCAAATCCATACTAGAGAAGCTAGTTAGAGTTAATTAGAGCACTGTTTTAGGCCCATAAGTTAATCTTACTGATCTGGAAATCCAGGACTCCTCCAACTTCAGGATTGAGTTAGACATGTGGGGACCACCCTTTGCTATGAGTGATGTATCTCTCAACATCGTGGATGCCCAGATTAATTTGAGAAAGTGGGGGATGGCTGGTGGAACAGTCCCTCTTCTTCCTCCTATCATACTGTAGACCTGACATTCAATAGGCTGTTAGTGTAATATAAGCCTATTTTTCCTGCCACTTCTTTAATTTCAGGATTGCATTGCTGGCTCCTCCTCTGCATCTAGTGCCCCACGGATAGCCGATTTCCATGGGGGCACCCGTGCAGGCGCACTCCTGAGTCCTGCTGTTCATTGACACAGATAGCAGAAGTCGGCCCCGCCCCCGGCCCCCGTGTCACTGGATTTGATTGACAGCAGTGGGAGCCAATGGCTCCTGCTGCTATCAATCTATCCAATGAGGACCCGAGACAGCGGCTGGAGCTGCTGGGCTCATGCTCATTACTAGAACGATCGGGTTCAGGTAAGAAAAAGGGGGGCTCTGGGGGGCAGCTGCAGCACAGAAGGTTTTTCACCTTAATGCATAGAATGCATTAAGGTGAAAAACCTTGAGACTTCACAACTCCTTTAACCACTTCCCATCCTGCCTTTTGACAATTGACGGCTGGGCGGGGGGTTCGTTATCCTGACTGGACGTCCTCAGGGGGCACGCATCACGGCGATCAGTGGTGCCGTGGGTCATTCTGACCCACTGCATTACCGACCGAGGTAAAAGGCTTCCATCGGAAGCCTTTTACCATGCGATCAGCCGTGACCAATCACGGCTGATCACTGTGTAAACAGGAAGAGACGATTATCGGCTTTTCCTCTGCTCAGGTCTGCAGACCCGAGAAGTGGAGAGCTGATTGGCTGCTCTTCTGATGGGGGGGGGGCTGCGCTGAATGTTTATCAGTGCAGTCCCCCTCAGGATCTCCACAATGGACCAACAGGGAACTGACCAGGACCACCAGGGAGCCCCCCCAAGGACAGCATAAGGAGGCCACCAGGGACCACCAGGGAGAAGATCAGGAGGCCCCCCAGGGACCAACAGGGAGCCCACACTAGACAACCAGGTAAGGGGCATACAGTGCACTGTAGGGATGGCACTGTGCTCATATGCGATGCCTCCCAGTGCGATCCCCAACAGTGCTTAATGCACCAGTGCCCACCAATGCCATGTACCAATGCCTCCCAGTGCCCACCTGTGCCACCTATCAGTGCCCGCCTGTGCCACCTGTCAGTGCCCACCATTGCCACCTATCAGTGCCACCTATCAGTGCCCACCATTGCCACCTATCAGTGCCACCTGTTAATGCCCATCAGTGCCGCATATCAGTGCCACCTATCAGTGCCCATCAGTGTTGTTTATCAGTGCCACCTATCAGTGCCCATCAGTGCTGCATATATGTGCCCCATCATCAGTGCAGCCTTATCAGTGCCACCTCATCAGTGCCAATCTGTACTGCCTCATCAGTGCCCATCAATCTAGCCTCATCAGTGCCCATCAGTGTAGCCACATCAGTGCCCATCAGTAATGGAGAAAATGTACTTATGCAAAGTTTTGTGACAGAAACAAAGAAAAACTTTTTTTTTCAAAATTTTTGGTCTTTTTTTATTTGTAGCGCAAAAAATAAAAACCGCAGTGGTGATCAAGTACCACCAAAAGAAATCTCTATTTGTGGGAACAAAATGATAAAAAATTTGTTTGGGTACCGCACAATTCTCATTCAAAGCGCAACAGCACTGAGAGCTGAAAATTGGTCTGGGCGGGAAGTGTTTTAAGTGCCTGTTATTGAAGTGGTTAATAAACTTTTTTCTGGTGGAAAAAAAAAACTATGCAATTCTCTGATTTCATTTTTATTTTTAAAGTGATATTAAACCCTCGGTTTTTAGGCACTTTTAGCAGCCGATTTAATCACTGTGTATGCAGCTTCTTCACATTTTAACTTTTGCCTATATCCCAATTTAAGTTAGTGCAATGATCACTACCCCAGATTTCCTGTTTTGGTGGCTCCTTTCTCTTGCAGAATCCTATGGAGCCACCCTGCATGTAGGGACTAGAGTTGTGCCTCCCTGCACTGTGTGAATCAATAAAAACACACAGCCAAATAACCTTGGATGGCAAAACACTGTCCTGCTCCCTCCTCCTGCTTATCCAGGCTAACAGGCTGGCTGGGGACCGTACTGTCCACTGTTAACTCATTCCTGTGTGGACTGGAAATTTAGGGAAGCAACACTGATAGCAGGGGCTAGTGCATGGGTAAGAATTTCAGATAGATAGATAGATAGATAGATAGATAGATAGATAGATAGATAGATAGATAGATAGATAGATAGATAGATAGATAGATAGAGTAAATATGGATAGATAGATAGACAAACTGCACAGTAGCATTACTTTGCCCACACATGTTATGTAATGCCTTTTTCATTTTTCCTAACAATCGGAAATATTATGCAGTAAATATCAAAACTTCACTTTGTTTCAAAGCCTGTAAAGTATTCTACATTTGTTATAATTTGTGCATCTACTAAAGAAACCAGAATGAGATCACAAAGCATTGTCATACCCTGTTTGATGTTCACATAAATAATAGAAAATCAAGCCTTAGTTAACTGAAGGATCACAAAAGAAGGAGGATGTTTCCTAGCAATATGACCATAAGGCAATTCACCTTACTCAACACAGCAATTGTACAACCACTACGATTCTCCTCTTGTAACCTCCGGTCAGGGAAAATGTTAGGCATAGGCATGTTGTTAGACTGCTACAAAAGAAAATGCTGCTGTCATATATATTCTCCAGATAAAGAGGCTTGACAACTGCTTCAAGCAATATTTATACATGTATAGTGTTTTTCAAGATGTTTCAGAGTTATTATTTTGGTGATAATGGTAATGTTGTGGTTTGCATTTTTCAAATCCTGTACAGCTTGACATTTTCTTGTACCCTCTGCAATTCAATATCCCTGTGTTTTGAAGGTTGCATAGCATTTCAGAAATAATGTGGCACATTTCCTTAAGATGTCAGAGATAATCATTATCATTGCAGTTACTGCTAGAAAATCACACAATCCTTTACATCATTGTTGTGCTTTTTTTCACAATATATTATATTAATTATTTTAAACTTTAGTATTAAGTATAATAAATTAATATCCCTCAGGAAATGTTTTCCTTAAAGTGTTTGTTAACCTAAAAAGAAAAAATTAGATCCTGTTCCCTTAAAGCCTGTTACACAGCACAGTGCTTGTGCTGTGTAATTTGGCCCCCTGTAACATCCAAAAAACCTGGCTGATCCTGCCAGTTTCTGCCCTCCCCTTTGTAAACTGACCAAGGTGTATTATGGCTGCTGAGACCATTGTCAGTTTACATGCCTCTGTCAGCCGCAGCTCTCCTGTCCTCCTCTCTCCTCCCTCCCTTCCTGTCAGCTCCTTTGTCAGGGGCCGCCCCCCATACTGCTAATGAAATAACATTTAATACTTTATATAATCATCCTTGTCTCCTAAGAATATGTGGTCCTGTGCCTGTGTTTTATTTAAAAAAAAATGACGATTATACCTCATTTCAGGGCGCTCATGTGACCCTGCTGCCTCTCTCCTTCTCTTCTCCTCTCCTCCAGACTGACGTCAGCAGGGGAATCTCACCCCCCTGCCCGCTGTATCCATCAGACGGGGAGAGGAGAAAGCTGGCAGGTCATGTGAGCACCAACCGGCGCTCCGAAATGAGGTATAATCATCATTTTCTTTTATAAAACATGGACACAGGAGCACATATCCTTAGGAAACAAGGAGGATTATATAAAGTCCTTACAGTGGGTTAACAACTCATTTAAGACACTAAAGCAAGCCATACACATATCGATTTATCTAATTCGGCCTTTGTGGATCTCTGCTGCCAACTATTGCATGCAGATTGCCAAAATCTGTTTTTTAAAATATCCAAACAATGACTGCATCCCATAGGATGCAATCACAGTTCAGCTGACAATTTTTCACCTTACTAATTTGATTTTTCAATCAAAGCTTGCATAGCTAGGTCAGGCCATGTATAGCCAGCTTTGCAGGCCAGTTATTACTGCAGCTGAATTGGAAGACATGTACAAATTCACAACCAGTGGAGGCTCGTCCATAAGGGCTCCTGGGGCAACGCCCCACCAAAAAAATAAGTAAACAAATAAAAATAAAGATTAACTATAATTATTAACCAACAGCAGCACAGCTAGAGAGAAACTCCAAAGAAAAAAGATATTTGGAGTTTCTCTCTAGCTGTGCTGCTGTTGCTACTTGCTAGATAGATTAGAAAAGAAATAGAAGTGTAATCTGCCTAGCAACAGAACGGCCATCCAAAATTTCATTAAAAAGTTCTGTCTAGAACACAGTAAAATGAATTCTCCACCCTCATTAGCTGAATTCCAACATTCTATTCTGAGAATAGCAGCCTGCTGGGGCATCTGAAAATACAGACCTTGACCTGCCTAGTCCATTTGGTTCCTCCCTGGGGGGAGCCAAGATCTTCTCTGCCTGCAGTTGCACATCCTAGCCTGCTGCCCAGTCATGCCCCCCCCTCCAAAAGTCGCACTCCGACACTTAGTCTCTACCTCTCCAGCAGTGTTTCCACTCTCCACCAGGGACACTTCCCCCGTCCACCATCTTGTACAGAGCAGAGGAGGAGGACATGAGTGTGATCAGTACAATGGAGGAGAGGGTGCAGCACAGCTCCTGCCTGGGCGGGTCAAAATGGGTGAGTTCAGCTGGAGGGAAGAAGAAGCTCAGCCAGGGACAATCAGATCATCTGCAGGTACACTGGCACTGGCAGGAAAACCTATACTAACACCTGACACATGGAGAGCCGTAGAAAATGTGATGTCCTTGGTTTTTGGAACTGACATTATTATCTCAAAAAAATGTATCTACAGATAATGCTGCATGGGTCTCTTGCAAAGCACAGCAGTGTCTGCAAGGTAAGATCTCTGAGCATAAATGACAGGGAGCTCCCAGCAATACACAGGCAATGATTAGTCTGCATGCTTACATAACAGATAAGGCTGAACAGGTTCTTTCCAAAGCTCAGTAGTAGGATACAAACTCTGAGCTGGCATGTAAGTCACAGGGAGTTCTCAGGGTTGCACAGGCAGTAATTGATCTATAAAACGTCTTCTGACATTGGGGGACCACAGAGTTCAGCAGCACCGCACACCCTCAGCTCTTCATACTTTACTGTTTAACAGGCAGCTTCAACCAACACAGCAACAACTTCTCTCCTGGTGACTTCTTAATCCCTGCATTCAGTGCATTGTAAATAATGTTTCATGACTTACAATGCAGGGACCAATAAGTCACCAGGAGTGTATTGTTGCTGTGTTGGTTGAAGCAACCTGTTTTCTTGGAGCCTTGCTCATCCTGTGTGTACCTCAGCATCAAACAACAGAACAAGAGGAATGTCTAGTCATGACAATTTCTCTACAATAACTGCTTTTCAATGAATGCCATCTTAAATCGCCTGATTTTATAATTACATTTTGAACTTTGTTTGACAGATAATGAAGATTTATGTTAGTGAAGCTGGTCAGTTCCAAAAACCAGGTACATTTCTATGGCTCACCATGTGTCAGGGCTTAGTGGAGAATTTCCAACATTCCTACTATAAAATAAGGAATTAGGATGGAGCTTGATGGCATACCACATACATAAAAAACCACATAATACCAGACTGTGCTGGGTTCCTGTGCAGACCTCGCAGCTAATGTAGTTCTTTACATTTGGGATTTAATGGATGAATGAACCAGCAATATTTTATTGAGAATTAGGACTGACAGCTCAGTTATACTGTACATTGTGTACAGAGTGGGTGGAGTCTATAAGGGGTGTAGCTTCTGAGAAGTAGGAAGGGCCAAAAGGAAGGGCGGGGTCTCGCACCCCGCCATCTTAAAACTTCACCAGCCGCCACTGGGCACAACATGGAATTTGTTCTTTATTTAGCCATCTACTACAGGCTCTTGGTCTTTAAATAATAATAAGGCTTACCTGTAGAGTTGGGCCGAATACCCCCCCCCCAGTTCGGTTCGCACCAGAACTCTCGAACATCGAAAACGGTCGGACCCAAACTCTAAACCCTATTAAAGTCTATGGGGCCCAAACATATATACAAGTTATTACCCATAGAAAGGGTATGGGGGCCCAGGTGCTGCCTTGGGGGACATGTATCAATGCAAACATTTTTTTTTTTTTAAAAGATAGTTTTTACAGGAGCAGTGATTTTAATAATGCTTAAACAATTCAGCTCTGGAAGGTTTTACCCCCTTCCTGACCAGGCCATTTTTTGCGATACGGCACTGCGTTATTTTAACTGACAATTGCGCGGTCATGCAACATCGTACCCAAATAAAATGTATGTCCCTTTTTTCACACAAATAGAGCTATCTTTTGGTGGTATTTGATTACCTCAGCGTTTTTTATTTTTTTGCCCTATTAAAAAGCAAAAAAAGACCGATAATTTTGAAAAAAATATATTTTACTTTCTGTAATAAAACATTTCCAATAAAAAATGTAAAAAATCTAATTTGTATATAAAGAGGAGAAAAGAGTGGGACTTTAAATGAGGGATGTCAAAGCTGTAGATAATGCATAGGGTATGCATAATTTATTATTCGGTCACATACTAACATTAAATGATCTAAAATACATAATATGTTCTGAATAGACTATAAAACCATTTGCAAAAAGACTGACAAATAAAATTGCAGAGATACGCTGGAAACCATGGACTGACTGGTATAATTCAAGAGACAATGATGACTACTTATAACTTTTATTTTTTAAATAACAGAACCTACTGCTAGTCCATAAACGTACAGTATCTCACAATAGTGAGTACACCCCTCACATTTTTGTAAATATTTAATTATATCTTTTCATGTGACAAAACTGAAGAAATGACACTTTGCTACAATGTAAAGTAGTGAGTGTACAGCTTGCATAACAGTGTAAATTTGCTGTCCCCTCAAAATAATTCAACACACAGCCATTAATGTCTAAACCACTGGCAACAAAAGTGAGTACACCCCTAAGTGAAAATGTCCAAATTGGGCCCAATTAGCCATTTTCCCTCCCCGGTGTCATGTGACTCGTTAATGTTACAAGGTCTCAGATGTGAATGGATAGCAGGTGTGTTAAATTTGGTGTTATCACTCTCACTCTCTCATACTGATCATTGCAGGTTGAACATAGCACCTCATGGCAAAGAACTCTCTGAGGATCTGAAAAAAAGAATTGTTGCTCTACATAAAGATGACCTAGGCTATAAGAAGTTTGCCAAGATCCTGAAACTGAGCTGTAGCACGGTGACCAAGACCATACAGTGGTTTAACAGGACAGGTTCCATTCAGAACAGGCCTCACCATGGTCCACCAAAGAAGTTGAGTGCACGTGCTCAGCGTCATATCCAGAGGTTGTCTTTGGGAAATAAACGTATGAGTGCTGCCAGCATTGCTGCAGAGGTTAAAGGGGTGGGGGGTCAGCTAGTCAATGCTCAGACTATACGCCGCACACTGCATCAAATTGGTCTGCATGGCTGCTGTCCCTGAAGGAAGCCTCTTCTAAAGACGATACACAAGAAAGTCCGCAAACAGTTTGCTGAATACAAGTAGACTAAGGACATGGATAACTGGAACCATGTCCTGTGGTCTGATGAGACCAAGATAAACGTATTTGGTTCAGATGGTGTTAAGCATGTGTGGTGGCAACCAGGTGAGGAGTACAAAGACAAATGTGTCTTGCCTACAGTCAAGCATGGTGGTGGGAGTGTCATGGTCTGGGGCTACACAAGTGCTGCCTGCACTGGGGAGCTACAGTTCATTGAGGGAACCATGAAAGCCAACATGTACTGTGACATACTGAAGCAGAGTATGATCCCCTCCCTTTGGAGACTGGGCCGCAGGGCTAGTATTCCAACATGATAATGACCCCAAACACACCTACAAGATGACCACTGCCTTGCTAAAGAAGCTGAGGGTAAAGGTGATGGACTGGCCAAGCATGTCTCCTGACCTAAACCCTACTGAGCATCTGTAGGGCATCCTCAAATGGAAAGTGGAGGAGTGCAAGGTCTCTAATATCCACCAGCTCCATGATGCCATCATGGAGGAGTGGAAGAGGACTCCAGTGGCAACCTGTGAAGCTCTGGTGAACTCCATGCCCAAGAGGTTTAAGGCAGTGCTGGAAAATAATGGCCACACATAATATTTGGGTCCAATTTGGCCATTTTCACTTAGGGGTGTACTCACTCTTGTTGCCAGCGGTTTAGACATTAATGGCTGTGTGTTGAGTTATTTTGAGGGGACAACAAATTTATACTTTTATACAAGCTGTACACTCATGACTTTACATTTGTCATGTAACCAGCAAATATTCATGTCTTATCTGTTGCCTACCTTTGCTGAATGTGTCCAGTTAAAGACCAGGCCTCCCTCACCTGTGTTCTTTAGTAGGCCCTCCTCAGCTGGTCTCCACCCCATGCCTTAATTGGAAACAGGATATAACACCTGGCAGTGCAAGGCTGCATTGCTGATCAACGTTTGTTCATGTCTGGCTTGTGTGTGGTGGTTCCTATCTTTTGCTCTGAGTCTCTGTGTACCGATCTTTGGCTTGTCTGAATATCCCTGTCTGCCTGAAACCCTGTTCTTTGGCTCAATCTCTGTTTATCCCTGCCTGCCTGTTACCCCGATCTTCGGCTTGTTCTCTGTTTGCCTGTCTGCTTGTGGCCCTGACCCTTTTGCTAATACCTCTGACTATTCTTGCACCTGTAGCCAGCCAAGCGTGAGCTAGGGGAAACCGGGAGCCGCGATCTGGATCCAGTTGCAGCCAAATCCATCCTCACCACCAGAGGCTCTGGTGAACACCCACTGGCTCTTAGATTCCAGGCCCTGGGGAAACCGATGCACTAGCTTCCTGTGCTTCAGTGTCCGTGCTCCAGGGGGCCCTCTCCCTGTATCAGCCGCAACTCATTAGCAGCAGTCAGCCATAGGTCCACAACCTTAGTGGTGTGCTCCAACCCTTGGTGCGATTTGCATTCCACATGTCAACAGACCCCAGGAGTCGTGACAACATTGTAGCAAAGTGTAATTTCTTCAGTGTTGTCAAATGAAAAGATAAAATAAAATATTTACAAAATGAGAGATGTGTACTCACTTTTGTGAGCTACTGTATGTGCTCTACAAGGCATGATTACTTGATCTTTACTGTAAAAGTGAACTGTATTACAAGTTCCATTATAAATATTTTCTATATGTATAATGTACATTAAAATGCCAATGATGTGTACGTATGCTTCAGTAAAAATGTATTGAATTTAAAATTGCAGAGATACATATACACAGAAATAGCATAATATAAAATGTAAAATATTGGTGCATGAGCCAGTTGAATATGGAGATGAGTCAAATTGTCTGTCTGTGCACCCTAAAAAACTCTACGCATTTCATGGCTCACGTCCACTCTTCAGGAGTTAGATATCAAAGAAAATCTATATAATCATACCCTTAAAAATGGGAACTGATAGGTAGCAAAGGGTCTAGTACTTACAAATAAGCTCCAAAGCTATGCCCAGCCTGTTGAAAAGGAAAGGGAAGCATGGGGGCCCCAGACAAAATGTCATTGCGGATGTGTCAAGTCACATCTTTTTTGTTTCAAAAAATCAAATTTCTTCATAAATTTAGGCCACTATGTATTCTGCTACGTATTTTTAGGAAAAAATTCCCAATAAGCGTATATTGATTGGAATGCATAAAAATGATAGCATCTACAAACTATGGAATAGATTTAGAGACTTTTTATTCTTTTAATATTTTTTACTAGTAATGGCGGCGATCAGCAATTTTTAGCATCACTGCAACATTGCAGCTGACAAATCTGACACCAAGTGACACTTTTTGGCGACCAGTGACACCAATACAGTGATCAGTGCTAAAAAAATGCACTGACACTGTATTAATGACACTGGCAGGGAAGAGGTTAACATCAGGGGCAATCAAAGGGTTAAATGTGTTCCATATGTGTGCTTTCTAACTTTTTGACTAAAGGGAAAGAGAGATCCATGTTTTTGCTTAGGAGAAACATGACTCACGAGATCTCCATTTTCTTTATTGGTTCCCGCGCACGCCTCAAAGCCGAATACTAGAATCACGTACAGGTACGTGATTTTGCGGTAAAGGGCCGCCCTGCGACAGTAAATGTATGTGGGACGGTCTTTAAGCAGTTAAAGTGAAACAATAAAAATGCAAAATTCTTTTAAATATAGTGCCTGGGGGGTCTCCTTAGTCTGCCTGGGAAGTGGTGTATCTATACTATGTATAGAACCTGCTGCAGCAACACTGACAATTGTAAAGAAAAAAAATTGCTGACAATACAATACCATTGGCAATAAAAAAATGTTAAACAAATGGTGTGGGGTCCCCCCCCAATCCATACCAGGCCCTTTGGGTCTGGTATGGATTTTAACCACTTTAGCCCCGGAAGGATTTGCCCCCTTCCTGACCAGAGCACTTTTTGCAATTTGGCACCGCGTCATTTTAACTGACAATTGCGCGGCCATGCAACATTGTACCCAAACAAAATTGACGTCTTCTTTTCCCCACAAATAGTGCTTTCTTTTGGTGGTATTTGATCATCTCTGCTGTATTTATTTTTTGTGCTATAAACAAAAAAAGAGTGACAATTTTGAAAAACAAAACAATATTTATATATTCTTCTACATATTTTTGGTAAAAAAAAAATCGCAATAGGCATATATTGATTGGGTTGCACAAAAGTTATTGTGTCTACAAACTATCGGAATCGCTTTTTTTTTTTTAAATAATACATTTTTATTAAGTTTCAAGAGAAAAAGAAAGTTGCACATACAAAGTTGCATATAACCATATAAGGCAAAGGCAATGAGACAGGAATACATAAACAAATATAAATGTAAATGTGTCTGACCTAATTTGGGACATTGGCCTGCCATGGGTACCCATAACCGACCAAAATCTGCTGTCTGTTTCCTGATTATTTGAGAGCAGGAGGGTCCCCGCCCAACCGAGAGCAAACTGTGGCGGGTGGATGGGGAGCCACCCCCCCCCCCCCACAAAATGTCGTCTGTATAGTGACATCTCAACGGACAGCAAAGAATATTGATTGTGGCTATATAGCGGTCAGATCACCCATAGTCGATCTGTAGCCTGTTATAACTTTAAGTCCTTAATAAACCACCTTTGCATATTACAAAAAAAAAAGAGGTCAAAATAGTTGAGAGACAAAGAAGAGAATTAAAGAAGTGAAGAAGAGAGAATAGAATAGTGAGAAGGAGAAGAGATATAGATAGAGAAATTAGAGAATAGATCAAGAAGTTCCCAGCCGGCATGGGGTGAAAGACTTTGAGATAGCTATCCATTCCATTCATAGTAAGATATACAATGTGACACACTGCTAATACTAAAGCTAATGCTGAAGGCCTAGTGAATAGGAAGAGTGGTCGGCAAAGATGCGGGGGAGCCCCCTTTCAACACCGGGTCAGGGGATGAGATAGTATCTTTGTAGGTGCTTGTGGTCTTAAATTCAAACCATGAGGCCCATATTTTGGTATGTTTGCCAGATTCCCCTCTCGACAGGTATGTAAGTTCTTCCATGTAGCACAAGTCATTCACCTTTTGCAACCATAATTTACTAGAGGGTATTTGTGGTTTGTTCCACATAAGAGGAATAAGGGATTTGGCCGCGTTAAGAAGGTGTGGTGTCATGGAACGTTTATACTGACCAATAGTTGCTGCGGTCATGTGAAAGAGTACAGTCCAAGGCTCCAGAGGGAGAACGAATCCCATGATTGAGTTGATGAGACTGATAATTTCAGACCAGTAGGGCTTGATGAGTGGGCAGTGCCACCATATATGCGCATGTGAAGCCACTTGACCACAGTTCCTCCAGCATAGAGCAGGGTTGGTAGGAGAAATATGGTGCATTTTGGTTGGTGTGTAATACCACCTTGCAAGCAATTTATAGTTTGTCTCAGCCGTTTTTGAGGAAATGGAGGAAGTGTGGGTGAGGGCTAGTATTTTGTCCTTTTGTATATCTGTTAGTGAGGTGCTTAGCTCAGTTTCCCAGCGGTTCAAATATTCCGGGTAGCTGTGATATTGTAGGGAGATAAGAGCCTTATAAAATTGTGATATGACATGTAACGGAGGTTCCTTTGGGAGAAAGATGGCCTCGATGGCTGTAAGCTCACGGGCAGATCTTAGTGGTTGTGGTAGAGATTGAACAAACTGCTCAAGCTGTCAGTACCTCCATCATTCTATGAAGATATTTGATCTTGAGCCGATAATGGACTGTAAAGTTTTAAGAGAGTTGGTTTGGAAGACGTGGTGTAGGCAGAGACAGCAATCCGAGGACCATGTATTGAATCCCTTATCCAATTTGCCCGGAAGGAAATAGCCATGGTTCGTTAAAGGCATAAGGGGGGAATTATAAGACCAGGAAAGTTTCTTGTGCAGTGTATCCCAGGAGGATAACGAGGAAATCATTAAAGGGGAGGCTGAAGGTGAAAGAAATCTGTACCTGGGGGGGGATCCAAGGAATGCCATCCAATTCTGTACCACTTAGTTCATATTCTAGTCTGACCCATATTTTGCTATCTCTCTGGTATTTCCAATCTGAAACTCTACCTAGGACAATAGCATAATGATACATTTTCAAGTCTGGTAGGGCCAGACCCCCAGACCCCTTAGAGTGGAAGAGAGTAGCTCTGGAGATTTTGGGGCGTCTGCTCCCCCAGATGAAGTGGGAGATCATGGTTTGAAGTGTTGTAAAGAAACCAGGTGGAATCCCCATTGGTATCATCTGAAATAGAAAAAGAATACGAGGGAAGATATTCATCTTAATCACTGCTATTTTCCCCAGCCAGGAATGAGAGAGGTATGACCAGGATCTAAGATCTTTTTTAATGGTATTCAGTAGGGGAATATAGTTACATCTAAACAGGGAATGAAGATGAGGGGTCAAATGGATGCCCAGGTATTTTAGGGTTGTCGACTGCCAGCGGAACGGTAGGATTGATTTTAGCGAAGAGACCATTGAACTGGGGACGTTAATGTTTAGAATTTCGGATTTAGTCATATTAATTTTAAAATTAGACAAAGCTCGAAATTCTTGCAGAGCTGACATGAGGTTGGATAAAGAAATGCGGGGTTGTTGAATATAGAAGAGGATATCATTCGCATACGCCACATATTTATGTGATTCTTGGCCTACAATTGTCCCGTGAATGTTGGGGTTGCTTCTGATAGAGGCTAGGAATGGTTCCAGGGTTATGGCAAACAACAGGGTGACAATGAGTACCCCTGTCTAGTGCCGTTCCCTAATGTAAAGGGCTCACTCAGTACCCCGTTCACCCTGACCCGCGCAGTCGGGCAGGAGTACATTGCGAATATCCTATCCAACATCTGGGGGCCAAGGCCAAAGTGCTGTAGGGTCAAGCGAAGATAGGTCCAGTCCACCCTATCAAACGCCTTTTCGGCATCAGTAGAAAAGAGAAGGGTGGGCTGGGCATTTCTATGAGCAAAGTGAATCAAGGAGAGGGTACGTAACGCATTGTCCCTGGCTTCCCTTCCTGGTACGGATCCTGATTGATCCGCCGAGACCCATTTAGGTAAAAGGGGAAGCAGTCTATTCGCCAATACCTTGGCTATAAGCTTCATATCCACATTTAATAATGAAATAGGGTTTGGGCAGAACTGTGATGTGTGCTGTGAGTGATTCCGGGCAGAGGGCTGAAGATGCAGTTATGGAATTCGTGTATTTAGTTAATCTAGGCAATAAAACCTCACTGAATTTTTTATAATAGGAAGCCGTAAACCCATCTGGACCGGGGGCTTTCCCCGATGGCATTGATTTTAAGGCTAGCTGAAATTCTTCTAATTTAAAATCTGATTCCAGAGCTTTAAGGGCCTCAGAAGGTAGTGTTGGCATTTGTGAGTTGCCAAGGAAGTCAAGGATTGTTTTTTGCCTATTTCCTGGGGGGAGATGGTCCAAGTCACCCTTCACGTTATACAGATCTGAATAAAAGTCTCTAAAAGCTTCAGCAATTTGTCGTGAATTGTGGGCCACCCAAATGAAAGTTTAATTTTAGATATGAAATTGGCCGTTTTCTTGGCATGAAGGGAGCGTGCGAGTTGTTTACCGGGCTTATTACCCCACTCATGCATTTTTTGGGCCACCGAGTAGTATTTCCTGTTCATGTCAGCTTGTAGAAGATTTCTAAGTTCTTCTCGTTGCAGAGTGAGCTCTGCCAGGTGTGAAGCGTGAAGGGACAATTTGTGTCGTCGTTCCAGGTCAGTGACTTGTTTCAGCTTGTCCCTGAGCTCCGTGTTGTGTTCCCTTTTTTTCCTAGCACCCAGTTCTATGAGTACTCCCCTAATAGTGGCTTTATGAGCTTCCCAGACCAGTGATTGGGGGGATCCTTGTTTGACATTTTCTTTAAAAAATAGCTCTATCTTTTTGGCAATGAGGACTGTATCCACTGGATTAGATAACAGTGAATCATTTAATTTCCAAGTGTTCCTGTGTATAGGGAGGGAGGGGAGAGACAGCCAGGCTGTCACAGGAGCATGGTCAGATAAGGTTGTTATGCCTATGAAGGCCGAGCGTAGTAGTGGAAGATGAAAATGATCTATGAAGATATTATCTATGTGGGAGTATGTGTTATGTGTTTTAGAAAAATATGAATGGTCCCTCTATTTAGGGTGAAGTATTTGCCAGACATCTATGAGTTGGGAGTCATGAAGTCTCTTTTTAATATGAGATATACGTTTAAAAGGTATCGAGGACCTGCCCAACGAGGTGTCCATAATGGAGTCGAGGGGCATATTAATGTCTCCAGCTAGTATGGTCAATCCCTCTACAAATTCGGCTAACCTGGTCAATACCTGGGATAAAAAGGCAGGTTGGTTTACGTTTGGGGAATAGATGTTAGCTAGAGTACAAGGAACATTACCTATGAACCCACGTAGGAAAAGGTATCTACCACGATCATCCGCTTCCATTGTAGTGAGGCGAAAGGAGACACACCTGCTAAACCCAATGGCAACTCCCTTGGCCTTATTGGTGTCCGAAAGACTATAGTACCATTGAGGAAAATACGGGGAGAGAAGTTTAACGTTGGTGGTGTGAGTCAGGTGGTTTTCCTGTAGAAATGCTATAGAGCAGGAGGCTCTTTTTAGCTCCCTCAAGACCTGATGTCTTTTCGCAGCCACGTTTAGCCCTCTTACATTATATGTGAGCACACTTAAGTTAGCCATGGGGATAGCGGTGTATCTCCAAACAGGTCACTCAACCAGCCCTGCCGGGAAGAAGAGAAATTAGAGAAAGAAGTAGGATAGAGAAGGAAAGGAGAGAGACAAGAGAAACAATATGCTTCAGGAAAAAAACATAGTAAAACATGTAAGTAATACAAAGCAAATTCACGGGTTGTTGAAAAGTCACGCATTTTACTGCAGTGATCCCATAAGGGACGGCGAGGCAGGGCCAGCAGGAGACCATCAGGCGGCGCGTACACCACCGGCGGTCCCCAGGGGGGAGGGGGTCTGTCACTAAGAGCAGTTGCATGTAAAGCATCAAATGAGAGACGTCCTTTTAGCAAGGCCTTTAATGGCTTATTTTATAAGCCGTTTACAGAACAATATATTTGACAAAGTACCTCTGACACCAAGGAAGATATATTGTATAAATGCTTAACCACTTAACAACTGCCCTATAGACAATTGACGTCTACAGGGCGGTTGCTTAATTCTAGGAGGACGTCTATTGACGTCCTCCCAGAATCGCGCTTCCCGCGCGCCCCCTGGGGCGCGCACATGGGAACATCCGTGACCGTCGGGTCCGGGGGACCCGACTGATCACGGATCGCGGTGAATGGCCGCTGTGATCCTTCCATCCATGCTCACCCATCCAGCCATGCATGCTCATCCACCCAGCCGTGCTCATCCATCCATTCATCCATGCTCACCTACTCAGCCGTGCCGAACCATCCATCCATCCGTGCTCCCCCATCCATCCACCCATCCATCCATGCTCACCCATCCATCCATGCTCACCCATCCATCCATCCATGCTCACCCATCCATCCATACATGCTCACCCAGCCATCCATCCATGCTCACCCAGCCATATATCTGTGCTCACCCACCCAGCCGTGCTCACCCATCTATCCATCCATCCATGCTCACCCACCCAGCCGTGCTCACCCATCCATCCATCCATCCATGCTCACCCACCCAGCCGTGCGCATCGTGCCGACCCACCCACTCGTACCTACCT
>BLSH010038242.1:248140-277991 GCA_018402905.1 Glandirana rugosa
TTCCCCCACCCACCATCCTGTACAGAGCAGAGGAGGAGGATACGAGTGTTCGTTCAATGGAGGAGAGGAGAGGGAGCAGCATATTTCCTGCCTGGATAGATCATCATGGGTGACTACAGCTTGAGGGAATGAGAAGCTCAGAGGGACAATCAGATCCAAGCACATCAGCGTCTGCAAGGTAAGATCTCTGGGCATACATGACAGGGAGCTCCCAGCAATACACAGGCAGTGATTAGTCTGCATCCATAGATAACAGATAAGGCTGAACAGGTCCCTTCCAAAGCTCAGCAGTAGGATAAGAACTCTGAGCTGGCATGTAAATCACAGGGAGTTCTCAGAGATACACAGACAGTAATTGACCTGCAATTAGTCTTCTGACATTGGGGGGACCACAGAGCTCAGCAGCACTGCACACCCTCAGCTCTTCATACTTTACTGTTTAACAGGCAGCTTCAGCCAACACAACAACAACTCCAATCCTGGTGACTTCTTCACCCTGCATTCAGTGCATTGTAGGTGATGATTCATGACTTACCATGCAGGGACCAACAAGTCACCAGGAGTGGAGTTGTTGCTGTGTTGGTTGAAGCTGCCTGTTTTCATGGAGCCTCGCTCAGCCTCTGTATATCTCAGCATCAAACAACAGAACAAGAGGAATATCTAATCATGACAATTTCTCTACAATAACTGTTTCCCAATTAATGCCATCTTAAAGCGCCTGATTTTATAATTACATTTTGAATTTTTTTTTGACAGATAATGAAGATTTATGTTAGTGAAGCTGGTCAGTTCCAAAAACCAGGGACATTTCTATGGCTCACCTTGTGTCAGGGGTTAGTGGAGGATTTCCAGCGTTCCTATTATAAAATAAGGAATTAGGATGGAGCTTGATGGCATAGCACATATATACCACATACATGAAAACCCACATAATACCAGTCTGTGCTGGGTTCCTGTGCAGACCTCACAGCTAATGTAGTTCTATACCTTTGGGATTTAATGTATGAATGAGCCAGCAATATTTTATTAAGAATTAGGACTGACAGCTGAGTTATACTGTACATTGAGTGGGTGGAGTCTATAAGGGGTGTGGCTTCTAAGAAGTTGGGGGGCAAAACGGAAGGGCGGGGTCTAGCACCCCACCATCTTAAAACTTCACCAGCCGCCACTGGCTCTAAGAAAGAAAAGAAGAAACCTTTCCGTATTTGGAAATTAAATCTTTTTTCCTCTAGACGTAAAGAGTGCCCTTGTCCTTTGTGATGCCCTTAAAGTGAATAACTCAACACCAAGTTCACTATATGGACCACTTATATATTTGTACATGATGATCATATCCCCCCTTAATCTCCTCTTCTCAAGAAGATTGTATTGGTATTACAATGCTGATGTTATAGATTGAAAGTGCATGATGTGACCATACATTTCTTTTAAATGAGCTTTCCACACTACCATTTATGTGACTGGTGAAGAGCTGCTCATGCATCATATGCTTCATTTTGAAAGAAAGGGGAGAAGCTGATATGCTCCCTTATACACAGAAATATTAGGTATTTCACAAGGTCTGGCTAGTAATTGTAGCAGGGGGACTGCAGCAGAGGTAAGCATCTGCAGTGGAGGGAGCCAGATATTAAGTGAACCTATTGCTCTGGGAAGGCCTAGTGACTGCTTTGAATGGTGACTGTTATATCTGTTGCTGTTTTCTTTTTTAACCCTCTGTTTTCACCTGATAAACTGGCCAATAACACACCTCTGTACTAGAGTGCCTCCACTCTGGATGCAGGCACACAGAGGCACATATGGACAACATCATTGTCAGTCTGGGAGGAGGAGAGTGTTAAATGCACTAGCAGATTTGGAAACACTAACACACCACATGCCAGCTAATATATTATAAACAGTTAAAGCAACATTTTTTTTTCTTTTGGGATAAAAGTTTTGCATAAATAGCTGACCATTGTAAGTACCCCTGCTGGTCTTAAATGGTTTGTCTCTACTCTGTAACTGCAACATCTGCAGGACAGAGGAGGAAATATTTGGCTACAGACCTCCATCAATCCAATAACAAATTATTGTGTCAATAAAGACTGCCACAAGGACATGGGACACAGAAAACAGGTGACACGTTTCACACTTAACTCGTGCTCCTTCAAAACATATGCAGGACAGCTTGTTCTTTAGAAAGAGAACAGAATAACTAGCCAGATCACCAGGTGAAAATAAAAGAAAGAAAGCCTAAAAAAATAACTAATGCAGCTATCACATCTAAAAATTGGTAAGCTGAAATATTATAAATGTTTGCTTTTGGGCTTAATACCGCTTTAAAAATTATAATATTCTCTGTAGTCAAAAACAGTATTTTCCTTTTGGAGCAAACTAATGTAAAATAAATATTTTATGGTTGCAAGCCCTAAAGCCTCAAAATTGACTTTAAAGGAGTTGTAAACCCTCAGGGTTTTTAACCTTAATGCATTCTATGCATTAAGGTGAAAAACTTCCTTTAGTGTAGCCCCCCAGATGCCCCATTTTACTTACCTGAACCCTGTCTTTCCCGCGCCGGAGATGAGCACACCCGCCCTAGCCAGTGTCTTGGGTCCTGATTCGATAAATTGATAGCAGCGCAGCCATTGGCTCCCGTTGCTGTCAATCAAATCCAACGATGCAGGGGCTGGGGGGTGGGTCTGAGTCCTGCTGTCTGTGTCAATGGATGCAGCAGCAGGACTCGGGAGCGCACCCGCACGAGTGTCCCCAAGGAAGCGCTTCCCCGTGGGGGCACTCAATGCGGTGACATGCCAGGTGCGCCACGGAGGGACCCCAGAAAAGGAGAATCGGGGCCACTCTGTGCAAAACCCTTGCACAGAGGATGTAAGTATGACATGTTTGGAGTTTAAAAAAAAAATGAAGCTTTACAATCACTTTAACATTCACAGCCAGGTTAGAAATCTTGGAAACTGAAATCTGTAGACAAACATTGATGATAGCTGTCTCTTATATGCAATGCCGTGCAATGGTCCAACTACCTGGTCTAAACAGGATGTATGGATAAACTATCAATGATGTACATGATGTCATTGTGACCATCCTCCCAAAGCTCAATGATGGTGTGTTACCTCCCTAACCACTTTCATATTCATTTATTATCTATAACAACTTAAATTACATACAGATATATGCTCATTGCTTTTTGTAGAGCACTTTTAAATATACAAGCCTTATGGTTTGTAGTCAATAAAAATGCTTACATAGCATATCTGTAAAATCGCTTTATTGGATTACAGTCATTGTTGATATTTTTCTTTCTAATGTTCCATTGAATTGACTGCTAAACGGTTTCAGAAAAGGAGGCTCACCATACTGATATGGTTTCTTGATGCAGTGATTGATTTAAAATTCATTTGTGATATAAACACCATCATTTTCTAGTGTACCTTGGATTTGTGCTATTTCAGTTGCTCAAAGGAATGTCAAGATCACTAACAGGATGAAGGCAGCAGTTGTTCTGACAGCTGAAGCATGAACTGAATCTGTCGAGCAAAATTAGCCTAATATGGCAAAATTACTTTTGCTTTATAACTGTGTTCAGAAAACAGAGAAATTTGCCTTCAACTCTGAAACATCAATGAATTCATTGAAGAATAATTTCATGCTTTATATCGCTGAAAGCTAATGAGCAAATATACTGTAAGGGAATGCCACATTAAACTTGCAACATTTATTTAATAAAGCAGAACTATATACTTTGTCATTATTAAATAAAAATCAGCTATATACACTATTGATTTTGACAGAATGCTTAGTTATATAGATTTTCTTTAAGCTGTTTAAAGTGTTTAAAACAGGTTAACTGATGTCCTACAGAGGGCAATTCAAAGTCATCACAATGACAATGGAACAATGATATAAAGCTATAATTAGGGTTCAAAGAACACACTAGTATTTTATGTGATGTTACATTATATTGAGGTTCCTAAAGTCTTCTCAGTCTCAATTACTGGCATTGCCAGAGAGATCCCGCAACCCAGAGATCCATTAGGAAAAAGAACAGTAAGTCACTGTGTCTGAATTATATGTTATATATACAGTACATTGGTTTGTCTCTTTCTCTTTTTATTTTTGGAACATGAAAATGCAATGTTATGTTTCTCTTATACTGAAATTAAAAGATTAAAGTGATATAACTGGAGAGTATGTTAAATTTGAAATTAACTAGAATACATGTGTTAGGATACTACGTAATGACATGTATTTTCAGGATATCTTGATGGAGGGAGCTGTGGCTTCTAAAATCCAATGATAATGTTATTATATGAATATGGATATTTAATATTTAAATTACTCATAAGTGATTGACCTCTCCTCTTGTGAGCTAGCACATATCACTTTTTCATATGTGCATTTGAAAAGTATTTAAAAAATGTGGCCTCCCATAGTAAAATCTTAATACAGTATATTCACAGTAATAACAGCCTGAAATTTAAATGTTGTTATTACAGAAAAGACATACTGTAGCTCAGAACACGTGTTGCACTGTAGGTGGAAGAAGGAATTTATTCTACACTTACACTACAGGAACCATATTAAAGTGGAGCCCCACCCGAAGGGGAAGCTCCACTTGTTTGCAACCCCCCCCCCCTCCACTGCCACATATGTCACTTTTTGGGGGGGGGTGCAGGTACCTGATTTTAACAGGTGCCTACTCCCACTTCCGACTCAGATTGCAGCAGCGAACTTAGTCAGAAGTTCAGCGCCCTCCTTCCCCCACCGTCTTCTGGGACACATTACAGGTCCCAAAACAAAACGAGGCCATTCACAAGGCGCAGTGTGACTTGTGCATGTGCAGCATGAAATAGGCTGTAAAGCTGCAAGGCTTCATTTCCTGTTTCCCTTACTAGAGATGCAAGCACCTGCACCTGAAGCCAATTGAAGAATTGGCTCTGTTGAGGACATTGCGGGATCCCTGGACAGGCAAGCGTCTTTATATTAACCACTTGCCGACGGCTGATCGGCAAATGACCGCGACAGAGTGGCTCTGTAACGCGAATCGCCGTCATACGACGGCGGCCGCAATACAGAGCCTAGTGAGCGCGTGCGCGCCGCCGGAGGCACGCGCGCGCGCTCACTGTGTTCGGGGGGGCCAGGGAGCAGGTGCGGCGGCTTCGATTGCCACCGGCTACCCGCGATGCCCCCCCCGGAGTGAATGAACGGAGGTCCGTGTATGTAAACACGGACCTCCGCTCTGTGTGAGGGGGAAGGGCTGTGATCACAGCCTTCCTGTACATGAAGGCTGTGACCACTTCCCTTCTCCTGTTAGGGCAGTCCCCCATACAGTTAGAACACGCCCAGGGAACATAGTTAACCCTTAGAGCGCCCCTGCAGGTTAACCCCTTCACTGCCAATGGCATTTACACAGTAATCAGTGCATTTTTATAGCACTGATCGCTGTATAAATGCCAATGGTCCCAAAAAAGTGTCAAAACGTTCCGACATGTCCGCCCTAATATCGCAGTACCGCTAAAAATCGCAGATTGCCGCCATTACTAGTAAAAAATAAAAAAAAAATAAAAACCCCAAAAATGAATTCTCATCATCCGTAAACGCGACCACTTTTGCGCAAAGCAATCAATAAACGCCGATTGCAATTTTTTTTATCGCAAATATGAGGAAGAATATAAATTGGCCAAAAACGGTGAAAAAAAATGTTTTTTTATATTTTTTTTTGGATTTGTATTTTAGCAAAAAGTAAGAAATTTGGGTTTTTTTGCAAAATTGTCGCTCTTCTTTTGTTTATAGCAGCCATCAGAAATGACGCAGAGGGGATCAAATACCACCAAAAGAAAGCTCTATTTGTGGGAAAAAAAGAACACAAATTTCGTTTGGGTACAACGTCGCACGACCGCGCAATTGTCAGTTAAAGCAACGCAGTGCCGAATCGCAAAAAGGGCTCCGGTCCTAAAGCTGGAAATCCTTCCGGGGCTGAAGTGGTTAAAAGTCAGCAGCCATAGTGTTTGTAGCTGCTGACTTTTAATTTTTCTTAAGGAGCCTGGAGCTCCTTTTTAAGTTTCATACCCCTAGTTTGGAAATATTGTCTTGCATTTCTTATTGAAAGATATCAGTGCTATGGCAATCAAAACAGTGTTGATCTACCCATATAACCCTATAACCTATAACCCTTGAACATAATCCTCTAAGGTGCCAATTATATATAAAGCATAACCATATTAAAGTGCTTACAGTGAATAAAGTGTAAAAATAGTGCAAGAAAATTAATTATTGTGCCAAGGTCTTTTTTATATAAAGTGCTCTGTGCTTCCCGGTGCATCCACTTAACCGCAACCCAGGGGTATAGCTAACTCACCAGAGATAGCAGTGTTCCAGAAATTAATAAACAAATATTGTGCAGCGCTATTACAAAGTGCTAATATCAATCGTGCAATAATAATTATATCATAAAGTGCATAATATTTGTGCAAAAAGTGCAAATCATAAAACTTTTATATTGTGCAATTCATCTGAAATAATAATATCAAAAACGTAGCAAATCAACAGATCTTCAAAGTTCATAAATAGAGTTGAGCGGACACCTGGATGTTCGGGTTCGTCGGGTTCGGCCGAACTTCGCGAAAAAGTTTAGCACCGAACTTGACCCGAACTTGACCCCGAACCCGAATGAAGTCAATGGTGACCCGAACTTTTGGGCACAAAAATGGCTCTAAAAAATCCTGGAAAGGGCTAGAGGGCTGCAAAGGGAAGCAAAATGGGGGTAAGAGTAGGACAAGTGCCCTGCAAACAAATGTGGATAGGGAAATAACTTAAAATCACATAAAAAAAATAAAAATTGGAGGAGGAGGTGGATCTGGAGTAGGAGCCTAGAGGTTGAGGAGGCGGTGACCGTGGCGGTGTAGGTGGAATTGGCGGCAGAGGAGGAGGTAGCCAATAGAGTTGAGCGAACCCGTGGATGTTCGGGTTCAGTGGGTTTGGCCGAACTTCGGAAAAAAGTCTGGGTTCGGTACCGAACTTGACCCGAACTTTACCCTGAACCCCATTGAATTCAATGGGGACCCAAACTTTTCGGCACAAAAATGACTGTAAAAGAGTCCTGGAAAGTGCTAGAGGGCTGCAAAATGATTTTAGAACAATAATCTGTCCCTTACAGCAACAGCAGGAACCTGACCCTATAGAACTAGGAGATGATTTTAGAACAATAATCTGTCCCTCTAAGCAGTAGACTCTACCTAGTCCAGTCAGATCTTTCTGTAATGCAGGATGAGATCTGCAATCTCTCCCTAAAAGCAGTAGTAGTAGTAATCTCTACCTATCTATCTATCTGCAATCTGTCCCTAAAAGCAGTAGTAGTAGTAATCTCTACCTATCTATCTATCTGCAATCTGTCCCTCACAGCACTGGCAGCATCCTCTCCCTACACTACCCAGAGATCATGTGACATGCAGCACTGTGACTCCAGCCTCATATAGAGGCTGGGTCACATAATGCACTGGCCAATCACAGCCATGCCATTAGTAGGCATGGCCGTGATGGCTTCTAGGGAAAACCAGTAAAACTCTTGTTGATTGGCTGCCCTACAGCTATTCAACATGCGTGATCAAATACCCAAACCCAGAATTCTAACCCAAACTTTTTTTCAAATGTCCGGGTTCGGGTCCGGGTCACGGACACCCCAAAGTTTGGTACGAACCCGAACTTTACAGTTCGGGTTCGCTCAACTCTAGTAGCCAACACTGTTTTTTGTTTGTGTTTTTTTTTTCTAATTGGGGTAGCCCCAAAATATTGAGACATAGTAAAAAAAAACAAGTATACCAATGGCTATGTGAGGCCGCTCTAAATGTCTATTCTGCACAAGGTACAGGTCTTGTGGGATCCATGCCTGGTTCATTTTAATAAACGTTAGCTTGTCCACATTGGCTGTGGACAGGCGGCTGCGCTTGTCTGTGATAACGCCCCCTGCCGTGCTAAACACACTTTCAGACAATACACTGGCTGCAGGGCAGGCCAGCACCTCCAAGGCATAAAGGGCAAGCTCAGGCCATGTGCCCAATTTGGAGACCTAGAAGTTGGATGGGGCAGACCCATCAGTCAGTGCGTGTAGGCGTGTGCACACATACTGTCCCACCATGTTGCTGAAATGCTGCCTCCTGCTAAGACGTTGCCTATCAGCTGGTGGTGCTGTTTGTTGTGGCGGGCTGCTGACAAAGCTTTTCCACATTTCGGTCATGCTAACCCTGCCTTCTGAGGTGTTGGCGGTGCCACAGCTGCGTTGGCAACCTCTTCCTTCCTCCTCCTCTGCCTTCGCCTTGTGCTTCCACTGAGCCCCCGGTGTCATTTGGGAATGCCCTCAGCAGCGTGTCTACCAGCGTAGTAGTCGCGCATCTTCTGATCACGCTCCAGTGAGGGAATTAAGGACGGCACATTGTCCTTGTAACGGGGATCCAGCAGGGTGGCCACCCAGTAATCAGCACAAGTTAAAATGTGGGCAACTCGGCTGTCGTTGAGCAGGCACTGTAGCATGTAGTCGCTCATGTGTGCCAGGCTGCCCAGAGGCAAAGACAAGCTTTCCTCTGTGGGAGGTGTATCTTCTGTGTCATCCGTATCTCCCCAGCCACGCTCCAGTGATGCCCACGAGCTGCGTTGGGTGCCACCCTGCTGTGAACATGGTTCCTCCTCTTCATCCTCGTCCTCCTCATCCTCTAAAACTGTGCCCTGGCTTGAAATTTTTTTACCTGGCCTATGCTGGTGCAGGAACCCACCCTCCGAGCCACTTGTGAATGACTGGGCTGATAACCGATGAAATGACCCCTCTTCCTCCTCCTCTTCCTCCTGTGCCACATCCTCTTCCATCATTGCCTGAAGTGTTTTTTCAAGGAGACATAGAAGTGAGATAGTAACGCTGAGAACAGCGTCATCGGCACTGGTCATGTTGGTGGAGTACTCAAAACACCGCAATATGGTACACAGGTCTCGCATGGAGGCCCACTCGTTGGTGAAGTGGTACTGTTCCGCAGACTGACCTGTGTGTGCTGCAGCTGAAACTCCACTATTGCCTGATGCTGCTCGCACAGTCTCTCCAGCATGTGTAAGGTGGAGTTCCACCTTGTGTACACGTCGCATAGGAGGCGGTGAGCAGGAAGGCCAAAGTTCCACTGCAGCGCAGACAGGCGAGCAGCAGCAGGGTGATAACGCCGAAGTGCGCACAGACGGCCCGCACTTTATGCAGCAGCTCTGACATATCCGGGTAGTTTTTTAGACATTTCTGTACCACCAATTTCAGCACATGCGCCAGGCAAGGGTTGTGCGTCAAACCAGCTAGGCCCAGAGCCGCTACGAGATTCCGCCCATTGTCGCACACCACCAGGCCGGGCTTGAGGCTCAGTGGCAACAACCACTCATCGGTCTGTTGTTCAATGCCCGTCCACAGCTCCTGCGCAGTGTGGGATTTATCCCCCAAACATATCAGTTTTAAAACAGCCTGCTGTCGTTTCCCCCTGGATGTGCTGAAGTTGGTGGTGAAGGTGTTATGCTGAGCGGATGAGGAGGTGGTGGAGGAGGAGGAAGTGCAGTAGGAGGAGGAGGAGGCAACAGGAGGCAAAGGCAAAGACAAATACCCTGCAATCCTTGGTGGCAGAAGGACATGCGTCAAATTGCTAGCCGGCTCAGACCCACCCGCCACTACATTTGCCCAGTGTGCAGTTAGCGAGATATAGCGTCCCTGCCCGTGCTTATTGGTCCATGTATCAGTGGTTATGTGGACCTTGCCACAGATGGCGTTGCGCAGTGCACACTTGATCTTGTCCCCGACTTGTTTGTGCAGGGAAGGGATGGCTCGCCTGGAAAAGTAGTGGCGGCTGGGAACCACATACTGTGGGACAGCCACTGCCATCAGGTTTTTAAAACTGTCTGTGTCCACCAGACGGAATGACAGCATTTCAAAGGCCAGGAATGTGGAAATGCTGGCATTCAGGGCCAGGGATCGCGGGTGGGTAGGGGGGTACTTCCTCTTTCTCTCCAGTGTTTGGGAGATGGAGAGCTGTAAGCTTCCATGGGACCCTTTGGAAATGCTTCGGGAAGGTGGCAATGCTGTCACATGCTCTGTTTGCTGGGTGTAGGTGACACTGTCACTGTAGAGGTGGAGGAAGAGGCCGAGGCAGCAGCAGAAGAGGAAGCAGGAGGAGGCTAAGACCTTTCTTGGATTTTGAGGTAATTATTCCAATGCAGCTTGTGCCTTGAATTTAGATGCCTGATCATGCAGGTTGTGGTCAGGTTTAGAACATTTATGCTTCGGCTCAGGCTATCATTGTACAGCTTGCAAACCATTCTTGTCTTGTCGTCAGCACATTGTCTGAAGCACTCCACATCATCTTCTACCCACCCTTCACCACTGCCCTCCTTGTCAGTCTGCACACTGAGGAAAGCTGCAGCAGTTGGTCATCATCAGAAACGTGCTGTGCTGGTGTTTCCATGTCCTCATCCTGCAACAGAAGTGGTTGGGCATTGGTGCACTCAATGTCTTCCACTTCTGGGGCAGGGCTATGTGGATGGCCCACGGAAAGCACACCAGGAGAGTCATCAAAAAGCATAGGAGTCTCTTGCATGACTTGGGGCTCAGACAGCTTGGCTAATTTACAAGGGGCTGAGGTGAAAGACAGATGGCCATGGGGTTCAGGTGCCAACTCTGAGCTTTCATCAAGGGACCAGGAGGGAGACAATGTGAAGGAAATGGAGGCGTTGTCAGCCACCCAATCTACTATACTTTTTCTGGCCCCACCATTTGTTGAGTGGCATTCGGGCCTAACATATAACGTTGAAGGTTCTGTCAGCTACTCGCACCTGAGGAAGGTATTTCACTCGTGCATGTAGCTAGCACAGATCGACCACGTCCTCTCCTTCCAACAGGAGCTTCACCAACACCACCAACACCAGCAGCACCACGACCATGTCCCTTATTTGACCCTCTCCTCATTCTGCCCGCAAATGTGCTATGTAGCACTATTTAAGTATTTATTAATACAAAAAAATGAATAATACATTCTTCTTCTTCTACAGGAGCAGCAGGAACCTGACCCTATAGGAGTAGGCGATGATTTTAGAACAATTATCTCTCCCTTACAGGACCAGCAGGAACCTGACCCTATAGGAGTAGGCAATGATTTTATAACTATTATCTGTCCCTTACAGGACCAGCAGGAACCTCTCCCTTTAGAACTAGGAAATGATTATAGAACAATAATAATCTGTCCCTTACAGCAACAGCAGGAGCCTGACCCTATAGGAGTAGGCAATGATTTTAGAACAATTATCTGTCCCTTACAGGACAAGCAGGAATCTCTCCCTTTAGAACTAGGAGATGATTATAGAACAATAATCTGTCCCTTACAGCAACAGCAGGAACCTGACCCTATAGGAGTAGGCGATGGTTTTAGAACAATTATCTGTCCCTTACAGGACCAGCAGGAACCTCTCCCTTTAGAACTAGGAGATGATTATAGAACAGTAATAATCTGTCCCTTACAGCAACAGCAGGAACCTGACCTTATAGGAGTAGGCAATGATTTTAGAACAATTATCTGTCCCTTACAGGACCAGCAGGAACCTCTCCCTTTAGAACTAGGAGATGATTATAGAACAATAATAATCTGTCCCTTACAGCAACAGCAGGAACCTGACCCTATAGGAGTAGGAGATGATTTTAGAACAATTATGTGTCCCTCTTAGCAATAGACTCTACCTAGTCCAGTCAGATCATTCTGTAATGCAGGATGAGATCTGCAATAGACTCTACCTAGTCCAGTCAGATCGTTCTGTAATGCAGGATGAGATCTGCAATAGACTCTATCTAGTCCAGTCAGATCGTTCTGTAATGCAAGATGAGATCTGCAATCTGTCCCTCTAAGCAGTAGACTCTACCTAGTCTAGTCAGATCGTTCTGTAATGCAGGTTGAGATCTGCAATCTGTCCCTCAATGCAGATCGTTCTGTAATGCAGGATGAGATCTGCAATCTGTCTCTCAAAGCAGTAGTAGTAGTCTCTACCTAGTCCACAATCAGATCGATGAGATGTTATTATATATATCTGCAATCTGTCCCTCACAGAGCCGGCAGCATCCTCTCCCTACACTAGTCAGAGTCTCAGAGAGCATGTGACTGCAGCACTAAGTGACTCCAGCTTATAAAGAGGCTGGGTCACATGATGCACTGGCCAATCACAGCCATGCCATTAGTAGGCATGGCTGTGATGGCTTCTAGGGATGATTGGCTGCCCTGCAGCTATTCAACATATGTGATAAAATACCAGAACTCAGAACCAGACCCGGACTTTTTCTCAAACGTTCGAGTTCGGATTCGGGACACGGACACCCGAAAGTTCGGTTCGGACCCGAACTTTACAGCTTGGGTTCGCTCAACTCTAATCCTGACCAAATCTCCAACTCCATTTGCATAAATGCATCCCCAGACTTGCAAGAAACCTCAACCATGCTTCACTGTTACTTTCAGACACTCATTATTATGCTTCACTCCAGCCCTTTGGCGAACAAACTGCCTCCTGCTACAGCCAAATATTTGAAATTTTAACTCATCATTATAGAGCACCTGCTGCCATTTTTCTGCACCCCAGTTTCTATGTTTTTGTGCATAGTTGAGCCTTGTTTCCATGTCAGAAGCATGGCTTTTTAGCCGCAATTCTTCCATGAAGACTACTACTGGTCAGACTTCTCCAGACAGTATATGGGTGTACCTGGGCCCCATTGGTTTCTTCTGATGTCGAAGGGAAGTGAGCACGATGTATCTTTCAACTGGTGCATTAAGCTTCTTTGTCTAACCACTGCATCTATGGTCCTCAACTCTGCCCATTTCTTTGTGCTTCTTCAAAAGAGCTTGAACAGCACGTCTGCTTTGAAATCTTTGCCTGGCAGAGGCCTTGCTAATGCAGTATAACTACTTGTTGCTCAATCTTGCCATGGTGTATGGTGTGGCATGAAACTGTCGTCCACAACCTCACCTTAGTAACAAAGTTTGGCTGTTCCACACCAAGTTTTAAGCCTCCTTCACAGCTGTTAATTTTTCAGTTAATGGCTGTATTTCAACCTACATAAGAAATTGATGATCACTAGTACCTGCTTGGTGTAATTGGTAAATCATACAACTGACTCTAAATCCCTGACTTTGTGCAAGAATTGATGCTGGTTTGTAGCCAAAAGGTAGTCACGCCAAATATTGATTTGATTTAGATTTTTCTTCTGTTCGCTTTGCATTTTGTAGATTGATAAAAATAAACAATTAAAATATATATTTTTGAAAGCATTTTTACTTTACAGCAGTTCTTCACCCATATTAATTTAATTTAATAAAAATGTAATAAAAATATACATTAACTTACTTAGATAGCTATTGTCCTTATTCTTATATATATATATATATATATATTCTTATATTCTTATGTTATGTTGATGATAACCCGAGATTCTGATTTGTTGTTGCTAATATTTCTATTTTGTGTACTTAATATTTTCAATTAAACATATTGGAAACAAAAAATATACATTAATAGATTCATTTTTGATGTCATGAAATTTACTAATCATTGTTTTTGAGGGAAAAATTGTATGTTGTGTTTCTTTTACAGTTTGAGGCTATTTATATCCTTGTTTAAATGCTGAAGATCGATTTCATACCTACCTCAAAAATTGGCCAAAGATGCCAGAAATCCCCAGAGCCATAGGGAAGCAGTGAACAGATCCCCATTGCCTCTGTGCATCCTCTTTGCCAGTTAATTCATATTTCTTTGCTTTATTTATTTTGAAAGATCCTTACTGAAGCTCTTGATAGTTGCAGCTCTCATGAACGCTTTATTGATTCAACATTGGTTAGTAAGCATCATATACCCCTCGTTCCCTTGCAGAAACCATTGCTGATCATTGAAACTGTCATCGCTGGATTCATCTACTATTGGAAAGATTCTCTTACAGTGCAAATTAAGGCATTTCATCAAGAAGAAATATTTTTACTGGTCAGGTTTGAACATCCAATCCAGGTCAGCTTACAGTTGCTCAGTTTGGCTGCTCCTGTCATTGATTGCAGGTACCATTGTACTTCAGCTGTGGGCTTGGTATACCTACAGTGCTTTGAAAAAGTATTCATACCCCCTGAAATTTTCCACATTTTGTCATGTTACTACCAAAAACGTAAATATATTTTATTTGCATTGTATGTGATAGACTAACACAAATTGACACATGATTGCGAAGTGGAAGGAAAATGATAAATGGTTTTCACATATTTCTACAAATACATTTCTGAAAAGTGTGGCGTGCATTTGTATTCAGCCCCCTTTACTTTGATACCCCTAACTAAAATCTGGTGGAACCAATTGCCTTCAGAAGTTACCTAATTAGTAAATAGAGTTCACCTGTGTGTAATTTAATCTCATTGTAAATACAGCTGTTGTGAGAAGCCCACAGAGGTTTGTTAAAGAACCTTGGTGAACAAACAGCATCATGAAGGCCAAGGAACACACCAGACAGGTCAGGGATAAAGTTGTGGAGAAGTTTAAAGCAGGGTTAGGCTATAAAAAAATATCCCAAGCTTTGAACATCTAACAGAGCACTATTCAATCCATCATCAAAATGTAAAGAGTATGGTGCAACTCCAAACCTACCAAGACATGGCCGTCCATCTAAACTGACAAGCTGGGCAAGGAGAGCATTAATCAGAGAAGCAGCCAAGGGGCCCATGGTAACCCTTGGGGAGCTGCAGAGATCCACAGCTCAGGTGGAAGAATCTGTCCACAGGACAACTATTAGTTGTGTACTCCACAAATCTGGCCTTTATGGAAGAGTGGCAAGAAAACAAACATTGTTGAAAGAAAGACATAAGAAGTCCCATTTGCAGATTGTGAGAAGCCATGAGGGGGATGCAGCAAACATGTGGAAGAAGGTGCTCTGGTCAGATGAGACCAAAATTTAACTTTTGGGCCTAAAAGCAAAACGCTGTATGTAGCGGAAAACCAACCCTGCACATCACCCTGAACACACCATCCCTACATTGAGGTGGCAGCTTCATATTGTGGGGATGCTTTTCTTCAGCAGGGACAGGGAAGCTGGTCAGAGGTGATGGGAATATGGATCAAGCCAAATACAGGGCAATCTTAGAAGAAAACCTGTTAGAGTATGCAAAAGACTTAAGACTGGGGCCGAGGTTCACCTTCCAACAGGACAACGACCCTAAACATACAGCCAGAGCTACAATGGAATGGTTTAGATCAATGCATATTCATGTGTTAGAAATGCCCAGTCAAAGTCCATACCTAAATCCAGTTGAAAATCTGGGGTAAGACTTGAAAATAATTTTTCACAGATGCTCTCCATCCAATCTGACAGAGCTTGAGCTATTTTGCAAAGAGGAATGGGCAAAAATGTCAGTCTATAGATGTGCAAAGCTGGTAGAGACATCCCCAAAAAGACTTGCAGCTGTAATTGCAGCAAAAGGTGGTTCTACAAAGTATTGGGGGGGGGGGGGGGTGAATACAAATGCACGCCACACTTTTCACATATTTATTTGTAAAAAATGTTGAAAACCACTTATCATTTTCCTTATACTTCACAATTATGTTCCACTTTATGTTGGTCTATCACATTAAATCTGAATAAAATACATTTTTTTGGTTGTAACATGACAAAATGTGGAAAAGTTCAAGGGGTATGAATACTTTTTCAAGGCACTGTAAGCCTTATTGCATCCAGAAGTCGGAACTCACTCTGTCAAGAAAGGTCCTGTAATGGAGGTCATATAATTGTTTAAAGTCTGGTGCAGTGGAGGCTTGTCCATAAGGTCTCCTGGGGCAGTGCCCCACCACCAGCTTTGTTGGAAAAAAAATTATTAAACAAGTTAAAAAAAAAGCAAAAAAATAAAATTAAACTATAATTATTCTTTTTTATCTCTAGCTGTGCTGCTGTTGCTTGCTACTTGATAGGTAGATTAGAAAGAAACATTCTAAACAGATATGCTATCTGCCTAGCAAAAGGACGTCCGTCCAAAAAAGGAGTTGTATTTAGAACACTGTAAAATGGTTTCTCCACCATCATTGACTGTGTGGCAGCATTCTGTACAGTTAATAGGATCTGTTTAGGACGGGCTGCAATACCGACCCTGGCCAGCCAAGTAGATGAGCTTAATTTGGTCCCTCCCTGTGGGGGTGAAGAAGATTTTCCCTGCCTGCATTTACACAGAGTGGCCTGCCAGGCCAGCCATGCTCTCCCCCCCCACCCCCCACAAGTCGCACTCTGAAACTTGGTCTCTCCTTCTCCTCTCCACTCTCCACCCCTGGCCATCCGTCTTGAGTGCAGCAGAGCAGACTGAAGGAGGGAGGCAGCCAGGAGAGGAGACAGACACCATGGGACGGATGAAGGAGAGAGACTGAGTCACAGTCACTGTGTCAACTCATGAGTGAGTGTCATGTCCCTGTCTACTTATTCTGATTGTTCAGATGTTCTGTTGCTTTTGTTTTCAAAGCTGAGCTGAGTTTTTTCACTGGGAGGGAATGGTGATCACCTTCAGCATTTCTTCTTTCTCTTACAATTGCCAGTTGAAATCACAAATCAGGCTGATGACATTTTGGTGAACCTTGATCTTCTTTTATGGGGGCAAACAAAGTGATGTTGTCCCAGTTTATTCACCCAACTCTCCATATCTTCTGCAGACCTTTCCTCCTCTTCACATAGAGCAGAATTTTTCCTTATAGCAACAATACTGTCTTCTTTTGAAGTTTGTGGACTATCTTTACAAGTTTGCAAGTTATCATTAAGGCTGCATTCACATCTCAGCATATTGAATCAAATTGACATCGCTGATATGTGACTGGCAAAACGCGCAACGCATATTTTGAGATGTCATTCATTTGAATGACAGCTCAAACGCAGCGTGGGTCTGCCGCAATTGTTTGGTGATCAAGCATGCTGCAAATGCGGCAACACACATCAGGGGATGCATGTTGCCCAAAAATAGTTCAGGAGCTACTTTGGTGCGACATGTGTCCCGCGATGTGTGTTACCGTGATTGCACGCGATTCAATATGCTGAGATGTGAATGCAGCCTGCTGCAGACTACAAGTTCCAGCCAGCTGGGAGAGAGAGAAGAATGCTGGGTGATGATATAAATAGCCTGGTCCAGGGAGGAGTCTTTCTCTTGAGACCATGACCTTCAGCTGAGAGCAGGGCCCAGCCGTTCTAGGGAATGTGAGCAGGCACTGCAGCCTGGGTGGTTTGAAGAACCTCTGGACAGTAAGTGAGCAGATCCACCATTCCCAGCTCCCTGTCAGCTGAGTGACTGTCAGGGGTCACGCTCATCATTGCCGGTACATTTACAGCAGAGTCCAAGCGTTGCCAGGTGAATGGCTAGGCACCCTTCACTAGCTGTAGAGTCTTCAAGAGCCTGTTTCGGGACATCCTATTCCCTTGGTATCATCAGGATTTGTGAGTGGGCAGATGCCCACCCTGTGTACACCCCACAAAGACACTGCATGCAGATACAGTATGTCACAACACTGAGTACACCCCTCACATTTTTGTAAATATTTTATTATATCTTTTCATGTGACAACACTGAAAAAAATGACACTTTGTTATACAAGCTGTACACTCACTACTTTACATTGTAGCAGTGTAATTTTGCTGTCTCCTCAAAATAACTCAACACACAGCCATCAGTGTCTAAACCACTGGCAATAAAAGTGAGTACACCCCATAAGTGAAAATGTCCAAATTGGGCCCAATTAGCCATTTTCCCTCCCTGGTGTCATGTGACTCGTTAGTTTTACAAGGTCTCAGGTGTGTTAAATATGGTGTTATCTCTCTCACTCTCTCATACTGGTCACTGGAAGTTCAACATGGCATCTCATGGCAAAAAAACTCTCTGAGGATCTGAAAAAAATAATTTTTGTTCTACATAAAGATGGCCTAGGTTATAAGAAGAATGCCAAGACCCTGAAACGGAGCTGCAGCATGGCGGCCAAGACCATACAATGGTTTAGCAGGACAGATTCCACTCAGAACAGGCCTCACCATGGTCGACCAAAGAAGTTGAGTGCATGTGCTCAGCGTCATATTCAGAGGTTGTCTTTCAAAAATAGACGTATGAGTGCTGCCAGAATTGCTGCAGAGGTTGAAGGGGTGGGGGGTCAGCTTGTCAGTGCCTCAGACCATACGCTGCACACTGCATCAAATTGGTCTGCATGGCTATCGTCTCAGAAGGAAGCCTCTTCTAAAGATGATGCACAAGAAAGCTCATAAACAGTTTGGTGAAGACAAGCAGACTAAGGACATGGATCACTGAAACCATGTCCTGTGGTCTGTTGAGACAAAGATAAATGTATTTGGTTCAGATGGTGTCAAGCGTGTCTGACGGCAACAAGGTGAGAAGTACAAAGAGCAGTGTGTCTTGCCTACAGTTAAGAATGGTGGTGGGAGTGTCATGGTCTGGGGCTGCATGAGTGCTGCTGACACTGGGGAGCTACAGTTCATTGAGGGAACCATGAAAGCCAACATGCACTGTGACATACTGAAGCAGAGCATGATCCCCTCCCTTTGGAGACTGGGCCGCAGGACAGTATTCCAACATGATAGCCACCCCAAACACACCTCCAAGACAACCACTGCCTTGCTAAAGAAGCTGAGGGTAAAGGTGATGGACTGGCTAAGCATGTCTCCAGACCTAAACCCTATTGAGCATCTGTGGGGCATCTTCAAACGGAAGGTGGAGGAGCAAAAGGTCTCTAACATCCACCAACTCTGCAACATCGTCATGGAGGAGTGGAAGAGTGGCAACCTGTGAAGCTCTGGTGAACTCCATTTCCAAGAGGGTTAAGGCAGTACACTGTTATACAAGCTGTACACTCACTACTTCGTATCAAAGTGTCATTTTTTCAGTGTTGTCAAATGAAAAGATATAATAAAATATTTACAAAAATGTGAGGGGTGTACTCACTTTTGTGAGATACTGTCCCTCTCTTAATACAAGAAAGGATTTTGCTTGCTTTGGAAACAGTAGCTTGGAATTGCATGCTATTATTAAGCTTATGATCTACCAGAACACCCAGGTCCTTTTCCACCACTGATACTCCCAGTTACACTTCCCTTAGTATGTAAGATGCATGCACGTTCTTTGCCCCTAAGTGCATAACTTTACATTTATCAACATTAAACTTAATTTGCCATATAGTTGCCCAATTAAACAGAGCATTGAGGTCTGCTTGTAAGTAAAAGACATCCTGTAAGGACGTTATTCCACTGCATAGCTTGGAGTCATCTGAAAAGACTGAAATGGTACTTTTAGCACCAGACCCTATATCCTTTATAAATATGTTAAAAAGTAAGGGTCCCAACACTGAACCTTGGGGTACACCACTGATAACCTTAGACCATTCAGAGTAAGAATCATTAACCACTATTCTCTGAATTCTATCTTTTAGCCAGTTTTCTATCCGTTTACAAACTAATTTTTCCAGGCATGTAGACTTTACCTTATACAGTAGCCGTGTGTGGGGAACGGTGTCAAACGCTTTTGCAAAATCTAAGTATACCATGTCCACAGCAACTCCTTTATCTAATGTTTTACTTACCTCCTCATAAAAAGAAATCTGGTTTGTTTGACAACTTCTGTCTTTCATGAATCCATGCTGTCTGTTGCTTAAAATATTTTTTTCCAGCAAGAATTCATCTATGTGATCTTTTCTTAAACTTTCCAGTATCTTCCCATCTATAGAAGTTATACTAACAGATCTATAGTTACTTGGTAAAGACTTTGATCTCTTTTTAAATATAGGCACCACATTGGCTGTACGCCAATCCAGTGGTACTATGCCAGTCATTAAAGAGTCCCTAAAAACTTGAAACAATGGCTTTGAAATGACAGAGCTCAATTATTTAAGGATTAATGGGTGTATGACATCTGGACCTCGCACTTTATTTACCTTTATGCTGTCTAAATATTTCTGGACCATTACATTTTGAGCCATAGTGGATTATTTGGGACTGTGTCAATGCCATCCCCATTATGGTCATGAGCTCCCCCATGCTCCTTTGCATGCACAGAGCTGAAGAAGGTGTTTAATAAATTTGCCTTCAATTAGGCTTTAGTCACCCACTCTAGATTATTTTGTAAAGGGCCTACATGCTCAGGCCTGAGCTATTTACTGTTAATATATTTTTGGGGGGTTGTCCTACTATCCTTTGCAATCTGTCATTCGTTTTGAATTTTTGCGGCCTTAATTTACATTTTATATATTCTGTTATATTCTTTGTAACATTTAACCACTTTCTGCCCGTCCGCCATCATAATACGGTGGCAGGTCGGCTCGTTCCCGCAAATCACCGTAGCTGTATGGTGGCCGCGAGAATGTGTGATGTGGGCGCACGCGCTCATTGGCTAATGGGGGAGCAAATCAGCAGGTGGGGCGAACTCGATGTCCACTGGCCACCTGTGATTGCTCCAGAGACAGGTAGAACGGGGATCTGCGATTGTAAACAAAGCAGATCCCCGTTCTGACAGGATAGTTGAGAGTGATCGCCTGTTCCCAGTGAGAGGGAACAAGATCTCTCTTCTCGTCCAGTCAGCCCAGCCCCCATACAGTTAGAAACACTTTGGAGGGAACACATTTAACCCTTGATTGCCCCTAGTGTTAACCCTTTCCCTGCCAGTGATATTTACATAGTAATCAGTAGCTATTTTTAGCACTGATCACTGTATAAATGTCAATGGTCCCAAAAAAGTGTCAAAAGTGTCCGATATGTCCGTCACAATATCGCAGTCCCGCTAAAAATTGCAGATCACCGCCATTACTATTTAAAAAAATAATAATAAAAATGCCATAAATCTGTTCCTATAGTTTGTAGACACTAGAACTTTTGTGCAAACCAATTAATAAATCAATATACGCTTATTGCAATTTCTTTTTACCAAAAATATGTAGAAGAATACATATTGGCCTAAACTGTTTCAGAATCCAGAAACATCAGTGCAGCACTGGATGAAAGATGCAAGGGTCTGTCAGGAGTTCAGAAACTCGTTCACCTTTTATACACACACACTAATTACAAGCAAACAGATCACAGGTTAGGATGGTTACCTTTAATAGCCATTCAAACCCCTTTGTGTCAACTTGTGTGCATGTTATCAGACCAAAATCACCAGGGTATGTAAACTTTTGATCAGGGTCATTTGGGTAGTTTCTGTTGTCATTGTGATTTAAAAAGAGTAAACACAGTTGATTGATAATAAATGGCTTCAGCCAAATTCTAACAGGGAGTGAAAGAAAAGTTTTTGTGTTATCATTCATATTCTCTAAAAAAAAGTAGTCATAAATTCTGCCAGGGTACGTAAATTTATGAGCACAACTGTAGCAGTATATAGAGCCACCATAGAGCAGTACGCAGCACTACCCCAAACCCCCCTCCCCCGCGTGCCTCGCGGGCGGCACTGACAGCACCCCCGTCCCTTACTGTGTGTGGATAAGATCCTCCTGTCTCCTCTTCCTTGCCAAAGTGCCTAGGCATCCAATAGGATCGCCTGACGCTTTGTCCAATGGGGAAACAGGTCTCACCAACCTGCCTCCTGATTGGTGGGGTAGCACTGCAGTGTGAAAATAGCGAAAATTAATTTGCTATGGTCACATAATTGGCTGGGATCGGGGCACACTCTCTGCACCCTGAGCCCACCATTTTTTGAAGCCTATTAGAGCCTCGGGCTCTAATCAGGTGCTTCAAAAAAGCACTCCCTCCCACCCCACCATAGGAATCTATGTGTCCGGCGTCCTGCAAAGGGCCTGGTGCATGGATAGGAGGGTGGCGGCAAGGACGGGGGGGCGGCGCCGTGCGCCCTTAATGCATGGGCCACCCCTGGTAATAAGCTCTGCATCGCTTGAGATTACCAGGTCCAGCAGAGCATCATTCCTAGTCAGAGCCTCAATGAACTGGACCATAAAATTGTCTTGTGATAGGTTTATACATTTTTGCCCTTTAACTGTTCCAGCAGTGCCATTACTCCAGTCAATTTACTTGCAGCCCTTTCTATCTGTGCAAGGAGCTGAGCCTCCACCTCTTCATTAACACTGGAAGGTCTATAACAAACTCCAACGATAAGTTTTGTAGTACACACATCCGTGTACAGTTCCACCTATAGTGCTTCATCCTCATTGCACTCTCCATCAACTAGGTCCTCATTGTCCTCATTCACACTCGCTTTGAAATCACTTCTCTCATAGAGACAGAAACCACCACCCCTATGTTTTACCCTGCCTTTCCAAAAGAGAGCATAGCCCCACATCCATCCAGCATAGCCCCACATCCAATCACTTTCTAAGGCTTGCCGACCTCAACCTCCGCAACATCTCTAAAATACGTCCTTTCCTAACCAATGAAACCACAAAGCTCCTGATTCACTCCCTGGTCATCTCTCGCCTCGACTACTGCAACTCCCTCCTCACTGGCCTACCTTTAAATAGACTATCCCCCCTTCAGTCCATCATGAATGCCGCTGCCAGGCTCATCCACCTTACAAACTGTTCAGCATCTTAAGGTCAAAATACTAACAATGAGCTACAAAGCCATCCACAACTCTGCTCCCAGCTACATCACCAGCCTAGTCTCAAAATACCAACCTAATCGTCCTCTTCGCTCCTCCCAAGACCTCCTTCTCTCCAGCTCCCTCATCACCTCCTCTCATACTCACCCCCAAGACTTCTCCCGAGCCTCTCCCATCCTCTGGAACTCCCTACCCCAATCTGTCAGACTATCCACCTTTAGGCGATCCCTGAAAACTTTTCTCTTCAGGGAAGCATATCCTGCCACCACCTAACAACTACACTTCTTATTTTCTCAATCAGCTCATCCCCCACAGTTATTGCCCTTTCGTATCATTTAACCCTCCCTCCTAGATTGTAAGCTCTAACGAGCAGGGCCCTCTGATTCCTCCTGTATTGAATTGTATTGTAATTGTACTGTCTGCCCTAATATTGTAAAGCGCTGAGCAAACTGTCAGCGCTATATAAATACTGTATAATAATAATAATAATAATAATAATAATAGCCAAGAATATTTATAGCCCAGTCTGGTGAAAAATGAAGTCAAGATTCAGCAATACCAATTAAATCATAGTTCTCGCCGTGCACCAAAGCTTCCAAATATTTTGCTTGGCAGACTTCTGCCATTGGTGAACAAACACTGTCATTCATTGCCACATTTTGCACACTTATTATGCCTATTTTTTATTTCAGAACAAATAGTACCATTTCCAATGGTTGTTTGTAACATGGGAACCTTCTTATCTGCCATAGCCCTCCCCCCATCTTTCCCCATTCCATAGGAACTGACCCCTGTCTGACCTGTCTATACCATTATAATCTAATGCACACCCCCCCCTCAATCCTAGTTTAACCAGTTGCCGATCGCCACCGTGGATTGACAGCAGCAACATGGCTCTCCTGCTTGAAATGTTATCACCTGACAGCGGGCGCGTGCAATGTGAGCGTTCACGCGACACCGGAGGCGCGCTCGCACGCTCACTGGCTAGCGGGGGGAGTCAATAAGCGGGTGGGGTGGACTCAATGTTCCCAATGATCGTATGTTCCCAGTATATGGGAGCAGATCTCTCTCCTCCCTCAGTCATCCCAGCCCCCACACAGTTAGAACACACTAATACAAATAGTATGAGGCGCAACTCCCAGAATGAATGGTCCTAAATGTAACCTTTGGGAAGGAAGAACGTAATGGTCTATAAGAAAGTAAACATAATTAAATTTTTTTAAAATGAGTCCATATAAAAATTGTCCATCTAGGATTAGTCCATATAGGAGTATTCCATACAGAAGCTGTCCATATGAAAAAGATGTATGAAGGGGAATGTGGAAATATCAATGGCATGTAGCACCAGAAGCTGCCATCCACGTGGAGCTTAACCCCAGCTCACAGACAACCTAAGAAAACAGAAGAGGGGAGGCGCTTCTAAGTGCAATATGTCTATAATGCTTTATTAAAAAAGTTAAAAAACACTCACAAAGTGAATGTACAAACTGCACATCCAACATCCGATAGGGTTAGGGTGGAGCGAACGCCAGTCCCATCCGGCCGTGTGATCCTCCACAAGCGATCACTCTTCCAGCAACGCCGTATGATGAAGGAGCCGGCTCGCAGCGTGCAGGTCCAAAAGGAGGCTTGGAGCGCAAATCACCATGTCGACATCTGTTTTAACTGCCTGACAAAGTGGCGCTGTCTCCCAGACGATTGGAGTCTGCCAGCGAATGAAACGTGTCACATTACTGTGACGCCATCTGGCCTGCGCCTGGTGATTTGCGCTCCAAGCCTCCTTTTGGACCTGCACGCCGCGAGCCGGCTCCTTCATCATACGGCGTTGCTGGAAGAGTGATCGCTTGTGGAGGATCACACGGCCGGACGGGACTGGCGTTCGCTCCACCCTAATCCTATCGGATGTTGGATCTGCAGTTTGTACATTCACTTTGTGAGTGTTTTCTAACTTTTTTAATAACGTATTATAGACATATTGCACTTAGAAGCGTCTCCCCTCTTCTGTTTTCTTAGTTAGAACACACTGACTGGGAACACATTTAACCCCATGATTGCCTATTTATAGCACTGATCGCTGTATAAAGTCAGTGGTCCCAAAAAAGGGTCAAAAGTGTCCGATATGTATTATAGCAAAAAGTTAAAAATATTGGGTTTTTTCAAAATTGTCACTCGTTTTTTGTTTATAGCGCAAAAAATAAAAACCGCAGAGGTGATCAAATACCACCAAAAGAAATCTCTATTTGTGGGAAAAAAAGGATGTCAATTTTGTTTGGGTACAACCTTGCATGGCCGCATAATTGTCAATTAAAGCGACGCAGTGCTGTTTCGCAAAAAGTGCTCTGGTCAGGAAGGAGGTAAATCCTTCTGGGGCTGAAGTGGTTAAATACCCCTCCAACCTTCCCAAAAACCTCTCCCTCATAACAGCAGACCCCTTCCATTTAGGTGCAAACCATCTTTTGAATTGCCATTTGTATTTGCACTGGGTGGATTCACCTCTTTATGTGTCCTAATGGTCACTGTTGGAAAATCCCTGTACACTGTTCTACTAACGAATAGCCCCAGCACACTGCCCTACAAATTGTTGACCCTATCCTCTGCCCCGCCAAACCCCTGTACACTGCCCTGTTGACCTCCCATCCTCTGCCCCCTGACATTTTTTACTGCACCCTCACATCAGACAAGCTAGATCCAGCCTTGCCCCAAAATTTTTTTCCTCTGTACCCCCAATGTACTCTGGTTTGTTATTCCCTAGATGCACTGTTTTCCATTTACAAACACTGAACCACAGTTTCCATTGTACTTTTCCAGCAGTGCCATATCATGTTCCTCTGGAAAGACACCACCAGGGATATCAACTCTTTTGCACACCATTGTGTGATCAGCAATATCATATATATTAGCCACCAAACATTTACAAATAAATGAAATAGAACAGGACCACTTCCTGTTCCGGCGCCTATGTGAGTGGAGGTAGAATCAGCGGCTCCGTCACACCTGCTTAAATAAACTGGCTTCCCACGCCAGCGAACTGTGAGCGACCTCTCCACCAAGCCCCAGGATCACTCCCTTATCCCTCGATGGACACATTTTTGGTCCACAAACCTCAAGCAGCGTCTCCCCTGACAGCTGCTGAATCACCGATACAGGCGCACGTGATGGCCAATATGGTGGAAGGGACTCTTGTGCTCAATGCACCCCCAGGCGCGCTGTCCACCCCGCTGAACACGGTTGTTCCACTTCCCCCAGCCGAAGATCAGTACACAGGCCTAGCCCAGGCTGTCACCGCGCTGCTCACACCATCAATCACTGCAGCAGTTGACAAAGCCATCGCTGCAGGTATTGCTCAGCTGAGCAGAGAACTGGGAGAACACTCCAAACTCATCTCTGAGGTGGAAAGCCGAGTCTCTGAACTTGAAGATGAGGTGCAGGCATCATTCTCCAGAGACCAACAATATAAACATGCACAACGGTTTATTTTTGAGAAATTGGATGACCTTGAGAACTGTTCCAGGAGGAACAATCTCAGAGTCATAGGCCTCCCTGAGTCCTTTAACACTGATTCCCTGGCTGACATCTGCACCTCCACATCCTTCAAGCCCTGGGCCTACCCGGGCCATGCACAGTGGAACGAGCACCCAGACTTGGGGCCCCTCTAACATCCGGCACTCACCAAGACCTGTCATAGTCCGCTACCTGAACTATGCTGATAGATCACACATTCTACAATCATTCCGGATTTCAAAGGCTCTACAAACTGATGGAAATAAACTACTCCTGTTTGCCGACTACTTGCAGAGACACAAAGCCTTTCAGCCCATCTGAGCAGCTCTCTTTCAGAAAGGTATAAGATTTTCCCTAGCTTATCCAGGCATCCTGCATTTCTCTACAGCAATGGGCGAATCAAAAATCCTTCTCGCACCTGGAGGAAGCATCCCACTATTTCCACACCTAAATGCATCTACCTATGGATACAACATCTCCATCAGAGAATTTTCCCTTGGGACCCTCTAAGAACCAACGGAGTCACAGGAACGATCTGGCTAAGAAGCTCAAATTAATTCACTCCTCTAATCGAGGAGCTTGGAGTTAATTCTTCCTTCGCACCCCATAGGAAACCAATCCAAAATGATTCCTTCCATGAAAATAACTTCCTGGAATGTGAAGGGCCTTAAGTCACCCAACAAAAGCATGGCCATACTCTGTCAGCTCAAGCGTATCAAATCTGACATAGCAATTCTACAGGAGACCCATTTAGACAGTGTGAATATCACGTGTATGTGCAAATTGTGGGTAGGCCAGGTATTAGGTTCCCCTGCAGTCAAAGGGAGTGATGGTCCTCGTAACTAAAAATCTAACTTGCGAGGTCTTGTCCTCCCATCCCGACAAGGAAGAGTGTCTCCTCATGATCAGATTAAGATCCTGCAATAGAGAATGGGCCCTCACTACGTTCTATGCCCCCAACTCCCCAACCAAGCATTTCTACCAAACTCTTACTGCACACATAGCATCCCACATTCATCTACCGTGCGAAATCGCAGGCGACTTCAATTCTGTAATGAACCCCATTGAAGACAAACTGACCAACCCCTCCCACGCCTACTCTGAATCGCATAATGCTCCTACTCTACTAGCTCAATGGGCCAATGGCCTCCACATGACTGATCTCTAGAGATTACACCACCACTTTCTTCTCCCCCCCACACAATTCACAATCCAGAATTGATTACACTTTTCTTAACTCGCAGATGCTCGCCCTAGCCACCGACCCACTGATACATGACATATTCACCTCTGACCATGCCCCCATCTCCCTTCAATTAGCAGGCTTATCTCCTCAGAACAAACTCAAAATCTGGAGATTCCCTGCTTATTTATCAAAAGATCAATCACTCCAAAAGGTGCTCGTGGAGACATAGGCAGACTACGCAGCTAATAATGAGGCACACATACATGATCCCAACCTGTTTTGGGAGGCAGGCAAAACCGTACTCAGAGGCGACATTATCTCATATGCCTCAGCATACAAAAAGAAGGTATCCTTCGAATACCTATTCGTAAGTAGAAGGCTCCGGTCTGCACATATGTCCCTGACCACCCTAAACTCTCCAACACACAGGGAGGCCTGCCGTATAGCCAAAGACCAATTTAATCATTTGGCCTTGACCCAAGAGCAAATGCATCAATCACTGCTAGAACACAAATTCCACAAATTCAGTAATAAACCAGGTAAACTCCTCTCCAGCCTCTGCAAAGGACCTCACACCCGGGTCCATATCGCAGCCCTTAGAGACAAATTTGGCCACCTGACAAACTCTCCCCAACAATAAATCAAATACTAGAGGACTTTTATGCCTCACTCTATTCCCAAGACCCAATCAGTGAAGAAAAGGCTACAACCTTCCTCCAACACCTCACTCTACCCAAAATCTCACCGGATGTCTATCCAAACTAAACACTCCAATATCATGGGAGGTGATAAAAAACACCATCAAATCTCTCCCTCTAGGTATGGCCCTGGGCCCAGATGGCTTCACCCTTGACTTCTATAAGCTTATAACGTTGACAATTCTTCCCACACTTCAAATAGTATACCAGGGAATCCTAAATGATAATACATATCTGCCGACTGGCCACCAAGCACATATAAAAATTCTACTGAAAATGGGCAAAGACCAGACCGACCTGGGTGCGTACCGCCCAATCTCTCTTTTCAATTTGGATTCTAAAATATTATCTAAAATTATAGCCAACAGACTGACCACTATTATGGCTTCCCTCATACACCCAGTCCAAGCGGACTTTACACAGGGCAGATCGGCTACTAACAACATAAGGAAAGTCCTTGAAGCAGCCAGGGCCGGTTCTGTCAAGGATGTGGCCATTATAATGCTCGACGCAGAGAAGGCGTTTGATAATGTGCGTTTTCACTGGCTCTCCCTGGCCTTATCCGCATTCGGATTTTCGGGACCCTTCTGTCATCTTGTGGACTCAATTTACTCAAACCCCTCTGCTTATGTCTTATACAAGGGGACTAGACAAGGCCGCCCCCTTTCCCCCTTTCCCCCTTACTTTTCAATTTAGCATTAGAACCCCTTGCCAACCACCTGCTCACTCACCCCAGTCTCAAGGGCATACAAATAGGGAAACAAACATTGAAAACTGCACTATTTGTAGACAATATTTTCAATTCACATCAAACCCTGCTGCCGATATGTCTATCATCCAGGACACCTTCAATCTTTTTTCGTCTGTGCTCAGGGCTACGCATAAATTTTGCCAAGACTGAAATTCTTCCACTTTTCCACTCCCGCACGCCTGCCTGGGTTCCGTCATCCATTTTCAAAATAACAAACACATATATCGCATACCTAGGCATAAAAATTGCCCATTCTCTATATACCATTTGAACATCCCCCCACTATCCAAAAAATGATTCAAGAGTTAAATCACTGGACGACACTACCCTTCTCTCTTCTAGGCAGATGCCACCTTTACAAAATGATGAGCTTTCCCAAAATCCTATATCCTCCCCAGACCATCCCCCTGCTGATCAAGCATAAAGAATTGCAACAACTACACAAAGCTTTAGCCCTCTTCCTATGGTTGTGATGCAAACCCCGTATCGTACTCCACAAGTTTTTCCTTACTAAATCTGAAGGGGGCAATTTACCTTACACCAGGCTATATAACCTTTAATGCCTCCTTTGGGTGGGCCTGGATTGGATAACAAAATCTTCTAAATACTCCAACTATACCATAGAAGCCTCCATGGCAGACCCTTATGAGATCACCTCCCTGCTCCATTGTCAAATAAAGATATCCTCTTTCATCTAAAGAACAACCTACTGATTCGTGACACAGTTATAGCTTGGAGAGAAATGAGGAAAATGTTGAAAACACCTTGCTATATGCAGTCACCCATTATTCCCTCAAGCACAACAGTATTCGGCCTTCTCATCTTGGATTGACAAGGGGCTATGCAACTTTGCTCAACTTTTTGACGTCACCACAGGCTCTCCTCTCCCCATTCCTAAGCACCACCACCTATTCATCCAACGAGCAATTAACTTTGCCGCAAGCGTCTATCCTTCCAAATCTCTGTTATTCAAACCATCACTAATAGACTATTGGGTGTCTTGGGCCACCTATAAGATCTTGGACCTTATCATCCAAGTCCACCTCTTCTTTTTTTTTTTTTTTTTTTCAGGTTCAAAAAATTTTATTGAAGAAAAAACAAAATACAAGAAAAACGGTTTAACAATAGAGACCAGCAG
>BLSH010038242.1:295353-317362 GCA_018402905.1 Glandirana rugosa
CGGGGACAGTCTTGCCTCTAGACAAACAAATGTAGTTGTCTAGAGGTGAGACCGAGACACTCTTAGCTAGCGCCCACCGACCGGCTAGGCACGGGGGGATTTTAGGGAATTTCGCGGAGGTCGCCGCTATACCGCTAAACGTGTTGTCTCGGATGAACGACGAAAAAATTGGTGAAGGGCTGGCGGTATACGTTTTACTGTCGGCCCTTCACCGAGTCAATAGGACTGATCTGCAGTATATTGTAGCGTCGCTAGCCACCACACCCTCCAGTCAGACTGGGGGGCGTTATGGCTAGAGCCATTTCGCTAAGCTAGGCTTCGTGAAATGGTACACTGGTCGGCACTGGTTAGTACCGACCAGTGTCACATTATGTCCTTTCGGCAAACCAGCCATGATTGGTCACGGCTGGTCACATGGTAAAGTGCTTCGGATCGAATCGCTTTACCGAGATCGGTATTGCGGGGGGTCAGACTGACCTCCCACACCACCGATCGCTGCGATGTTATATGACGTCTAGTCAGGATAACTGAGCCACTTCCCGGCTGTCATTTTGCATATGGCGGTCGGGAAGTGGTTAAAAAAGCAGCAAGTAGGCTCTGTTGTGCAAATCGCCATATCGCCGCTGGAGGCGCTTTAAGGGATTTTAGGGGGGCACGGATCGGCCAGCCACCCGCGATCGATTCTCACAGAGCCAGAGTGGAGATCTGTTGATGTAAACAAACAGATCTCCGTTCTGACAGGGGCGTGGAGAGAGATCTGCTGTTCCCAGTGATTGGGAGCAGCTTTTTCTCTCCACTCCCAGTCACTACACCCCCCACCACAGTTAGAAACACCTACCTAGGGAACACTTAACCCCTTGATCGCCCTCTAGTGTTAACCCCTTCACTGTCAATGACATTTATACAGTGGCTATTTTTATCTCTGATCGCTGTATAAATGTCACTGGTCCCAAAAAAGTGTCAAAAGTCCTGCTAAAAATCGCAGATCACCACCATTACTAGTAAAAAAAAAAAAAAATTACCATAAATCTATTCCCATAGTTTGTAAACGCAATAACTTTTGGGCAACCCAATCAATATACACCTACTACGATTTTTTTTTACCAAAAATATGTAGAAGAATACATATCAGCCTAAACTGAGGAATATTTATTTTTTATATATTTTTTTGGATATGCATTATAGAAAAAAGTAAAAAAAAATATATTTTTTTTCAAAATTGTCGCTCTTTGTTTGTTTATAGCGCAAAAAAATAAAAACCTCAGAGGTGATCAAATACCACCAAAAGAAAGCTCTATTTGTGGGAAAAAAGGACGTCAATTTTGTTTAGGTACAGCGTCGCACAACCGCTAAATTGTCAGTTAAAATGATGCAGTGCCGTATCACAAAAAGTGCTCTGGTCAGGAAGGGGGTAAATCCTTCCGGGGCTAAAGTGGTTAATTTGTACCAGAATGATGGGAAGTAAAAAGTGTGGAGAAGGCTTGGAACAGCTCATGATCCAAAGCACACAACATCATCTGTAAAACATAGTGGAGGCAGTGTGATGGCATGGGCATACATGGCTTCCAGTGGCACTGGGTCATTGGTGTTTAATGATGATGTGACAGAAGACAGAAGCAGCTGGATGAATTCTGCAGTGTTTAGAGATATACTGTCAGACCAAATTTGGCCAAATACAGCAAAGTTGATTGGACAGCGCTTCACAGTACAGATGGACAATGATCAAAAACACACTGCAAAAGCAACCCAGTAGCTTTTGAAGGAAAAGAAGTAGAATATTCTGCAATGTCCAAGTCAATCATCTGATCTCAACCCAATTGAGCATGCATAGCTGAAGGCAAAACTAAAGGCAGAAAGAGCCAAAGAAAAACTGAAGACAGCTGCAGTTAAAACCCGGCAAAGCTTCAGAAAGGAAGAAACCCAGTCCATGGGTTACAGACTTCAGGCAGTCGTTGCCAGTAAAGTTTTTTCGAAAAAATGTTAAAAATGAACATTTTATTTATGATTATATTCATTTGTCCAATTACATTTGAGCCCCTGAAAATGGGGGGGGGGGGGGGGGGATTGTGTATAAAAATGGTTGCAGTTCCGAAAATTTGTACTTAATATTTATGTTCAACCCCTTAAATTAAAGCTGAAAGTCTGCACTTCAAATTCATTTGGGTTGTTTCATTTAAATTTTATTCTGGTGGCATACAGAGCCAGAAGTATGAAAACTGTGCTTGTGTCCAAATATATATGGGCCTAACTGTATATGGAACACAAGGGGATTTTAAAAGTGCCACAAATTCAAATCACCAAAATTCTATAAACATATACATTTTATTTGAATACAAATATATTAAAAACAGTAGTTTAATAAAACCATTATAGAAATTCCTTGTGGTTTATTGGTGGATGTACAGTACCTTCAGGTCAACATGTTTCACCAATCAATGGCTTAATAAGTAGACTTGGTAAAGTCTGCATGCATCTCTCTCAGTCTCTGCAGGACTTCAAGGCTGCCTAGTTTTGAGGGTGTTCAATCATTTCATCTGGAAGAATGTTTTTGGTATAGGCTTCATGGGCACAATTGACACCCAAAGACTAGAGTTGATCAAACCTCTGGAAGTTCGGGACAAAGTCCGGTTTCGGGTCCGGACTGGACCCGAACTTTGACCCGGCCCCCGAACCCCATTGAAATCAATGGGGACCCGAACTTTTAGGCCCAAAAATGGCTGTAACAAAGTCCTGGAAAGTCCTAGAGGTCTGCAAAAGGAAAGAAAAGGGGAGTAAGAGTAGGGCAATTGCCCTACAAAGAAATGGGGATAGGGAAATAACTTAAAATCATTTTTAACCTAAAATCACATAAAAAAATCAAAAATAGAGGTGGATGTGGAGTTGGAGGTTGAGGAGGCGGTGAAAGTGGCGGTGGAGGAGGAGGAGGTAGCCAACACTGTTTTTTTTTATATTTGGAATTTTTTGTTTGTTTTTTAAACCAGCAATGTAGATGCACCTTTTAATTTTGTGCAAGAAACAATAATCTGTCCCTTTAAGCAACAGCAGGAACCTCTCCCTATAGAACTAGGAGATGATTTTAGATTCTAAAATCATCTCCAAGTTGTACAGGGAAAGCCTCCAGCTGTTACTTTAAGGGAAAGAACAGTGTTCTAAAATCCTCTTCAAATTGTGTGGGAAACCCTTATATCAGCCACAGAGAAGCAATATTAGTGTTTTAAAATCATCTTCAAATTGTGTGGAAAACCCTTATATCATCTGCAGAGAAGCCATATTAGTGTTTTAAAATCATCTTCAAATTATGTGGAAAACCCTTATATCAGCTGCAGAGAAGTCATATTAGTGTTTTAAAATCATCTTCAAATTGTGTGGAAAACCCTTATATCAGCCGCAGAGAAGCCATATTAGTGTTTTAAAATAATCTTCGAATTGTGTGGAAAACCCCTATATCAGCCGCAGGGAAGCCATATTAGTGTTTTAAAATCATCTTCAAATTGTGTGGAAAACCCTTATATCAGCCGCAGAGAAGCTATATTAGTGTTCTAAAAAATCACTGCTCATTTAAAAATGACGTTTTTTTAAACTTTTTTTTCATTGATACATGTCCCCCAGGGCAGGACCTGGATCCCTATAACCATTGTATGCCCAATTACTTGCATCTAAGCATTCAAAACGGGCACTTTTGATTTTTGACTTTCGGGTCCCATTGACTTTAATGGGGTTTGTTATTCGGGTCCGCACTTTTGCGATGTTCGAAAGTTCTGGTGCGAAACAAACAGGCCCATCCCTAATACTAAGCAATAAAATGTAAATTTGTGCCTAAAGAGTCATTAGAATATACTAAAACGAATAGCTTGCAGAGCAGATTAGGTAAGTGGCAGTATGTCAGAACCTTTTTTTACTGATTGTACCCTAAAAAAGTATATGCAATGTGAACTGCATATACCTATTTACTTGGATGTCCTGATCAGCAAGATTTCCAAAAAAATAAAACAATAAAATCAAACCCTTTTCTGTTAGCTCATGGTTTAGAAAGAGTATAGCCACTCCATTACAGTGTGCCCTTCTGTAAAACAAGCAGTTCTTTTTTTATTCTAGTATCCAGTACAAGCAAACCACAACTCAGTTAGATTTCAGAAACTCACAGAATGGAAGTGTGCCATGGGAATTTCTTTAACAGTACTTAAATACATCAAAAGCATCAAAGTGTAAAGGCACAAAGAAACTTTCAATAGGGTGGAGAATGTTGAAATGTGCATTGATCTATCTTTATGATTTTTTTTTAACAAATAGTTCTTTGATGCACATGGCTAGAGAAATATGCAGAAAAAATTGTAAAGAATGGAACCAAAGAATTAAAAAAGACAAGTACCAAAAAAATTTAGTAACTAGGCCTGGTATTACATAGAATGATACATTTTTCTTCAAGAGCGTCATGGCTGAAACACATTAACATCTGCTGTACCTTATTTGTCTTTTATGGAGTATTTATAAATTTGGAGATATTTAAGAGCATGCATGGAGTTGCCAATCATCTTCTATATGTAAATTTTTACCTTTGATAGGTATGTATCAGCGAATGTATTACTATATAAATCCCTTGGTTGCTTTCTCACACATAGCAATCCATCATCAGACCTTTTCTCTGTATACTCTTAAATCTCCTGCGTTAGCAATTTTTCCAAACATTGGCACTGTGGCAACTAGTAGGAGTATCAGTAAAGCTAATTACATAGACTACCTACACTATGAAATGACACTCTGAGCAGCAGTCATTTTTGAGGAGTTATGGTTGGATGAACCAAGAGAAATAAAACAAATCCTCCAATAAACCAGTACATAGCACAGTAGAGTTTTTTTTAGAACTGGTGATACTTTTTGTGGATCCCTAAGCTTTGCACCATAGAAGCTATTGTTTCAATGCGCTGCACTGATGATAGCCAACTAGTGCTGCCACATCATCCCTTTAATCCAGGACACATATTAATTACACAGGTTCTGTGGCTGATTAAGGTGGTAATTAAACTCACTTGGTGCCTCATCTGCATTAAATTAGCCTCAGAACCTGTGCAATTCATATGTGTCCTGGAACAGCTGTATGCAGCATTGAATGAATGTAATAAATCTAATATGAGGCTGTATCTTAGCTATACACCAGCAACTCTGGATGAACAGTTAACCAAGGGGCATCAAATAATTATTTACACGGTCTGTCCAATATCTCAAAATGAGAAATCATTTTTGGGATATGTGATGGAAGGAGAAAACCACTGTTCTAAAAAGGCTTCATTATGCTATTCCTAACTTTCCTATATAATCCACCCACCCCAGACCACAGAAAGGCTTGCATTTCTAAGGTATTTATATGGAGAAGTGCCCTGCCCTTCCACTTAAACCCCGATAATTGGCTGCAGCAGGTGGCATGAAAGTTGATTTCTGGTTCAGCCAAGGATTATGGGTACATATACCAATTTCACAACATTTGTACGTGTCAACAAAATGACATGAATCACATGCATGCATATAACTATTAACATGCAAGTATTCACTTTGGAAAAAATAAATCTTTTGGGTCAAACAGACTGGTTCACCCAGCCCTACTCAAAAGGCAATTGCAAGGGTTATAAATGTATGAAGGCCAGTGCTCCATGTAAGATGTTTTTTTTTTAATGCAAACATCAATTATAAACTGACATTTCAAGGGCAAGCAGGTCCTCTTTGTTAAGGCATTAAAATAAGGAGCTTGAAATGTGCATCATTTTATGTGGTTTGCAATTAAAGGGCTATGTCTAAGAAGGCAGTGCTGGCCTTCCTTTTCATGCTGAGTCTCTAGTCTCACCACTGCTGGCCTTACACCAAAAGTAGGAACAGAGGTTTTTGTGAAAGATAGATACATCTTTCTTTAGTTCTGTATGTGTTTCAGCAGTATCAAATTACTGTTACTATTCGGGACATTTTCCAAAGAAAAAAATGTATTTCTTTAAATATCAGTGGGTAGAAGGGCCCTATTAATGCAACTTGGGAAAAAAACTCCAATCCAATTACATGCCTGGGAAATGTCTTTAAGCGGTATGTGGCGTTAGCATCATTTTTACATCAGTATTCTGGCATCACATATGCATTCTGGCATCACATATTATGGATGTGTAATTGATTTTTTAAATTTTACATTTAACTTTGTTTAACCACTTCAATACAGGGCATTTATACACCCTTGCTGCCCAGACCAATTTTCAGCTTTCAGCAATCTCACACTCTGAAAAACAAATACTCAGTCATGCAACACTGTACCCAAACAACATTTTTATAAAAAAAAAATTTCACACACATTGAGCTTTCTTTTGGTGGTATTTAATCGCCACTGGGATTTTTATTTTTTGAGACATAAGTGAAAAAAGAGCACAAATTAAAAAAAAAACACTTTTTTTAGTTTCTATGATAACATTTTGCAAATAAATCATTTTTGTTCATAAATTTGGGCCAAAATTAATACTGCTACTTATCTTTGGTAAAAAAAAAAACAACTAAGTGTACATTATTTGGTCTGTGTGAAAGTTATAGAGTCCACAAACTAGGGTGCCAATCATTGAAAATTGATCACACCTGATGTACTGATGGCCTATCTCATTTCTTGAGGCCCTGAAATGTCAGGAAAGTACAAAAACCTTCCAAATGACCCCGTTTTGAAAAGTAGACAGTCCAAGGTATTTGGTAAGAAGCATGATGAGTTTTTTGAAGTTGTAATTTTTTCCTACAATTCTTGGTAAAGTTCAGAAATTATTATTTATGTATTTTTTTTACACAAAATTGTCATAATAACAAGTTATTTCTCACACACAACATATGCATACTTCCAATTACACCCCAAAATACATTCTACTACTCTTCCCGAGTATGGCGATACCACATGTGACTTTTTCACAACCTGGCCACATAGAGAGGTCCAACATGCAGGGAGCACCTAATGACCTATTACACTTGTGAAGGCCCTGGAGCACTAGGACAATAGAATTACCCTCAAAATGACCCAATTTTGGAAAGCAAATACCACATCATATATTCTATAAGGCATTATGAGTCTTTTGTATGGTTCATTTTTTTCCACAAGTCTTCGGAAAACGTGGTAAGAAAATGAAAACTTATTTTTTTGTTTCACAAAGTGGTCAATTTCTATGATATTTCGAACACATAGCATGTATATAGCAAAAATTACCCCCCAAAATATATTCTGCTACTCACCCCAAGTACTACATGTGTGAGACTTTTACACAGCCTGGCCACATAGAGAGGTCCAACATGTAGAGAGCACCGTCAGGTGTTCTAGGAGCATAAATTACACATCAAATTTCATTCATACCTATCACACTTTTAAAGGCCCTGGAGCACCAGGACAGTGGAATTACCCACAAAATGACCCAATTTTGGAAAGCAAACATCCCAAGGTATATTCTATGAGGCATGGGCTGCAGATAGGTACTTGTGCACTCTGAAGGGCTGCAGATAGGTACTCAGGTATTCTGATGGGCTGCAGATAGGTACTCGAGTACTCTGATGGGTTGGTGACAGGTACTTGGGTAATCTGATGGACAGGTGACAGGTACTTGGGTACTCTGATGGGCCGTTGACAGGTACTCAGTTACTCTGATGGGCAGGTGACAGGTACTCAGGTGCTCAGATGGGCAGCTGACAGGTACTCGGGTACATTGCTGGTCTGATGACCGGTACTCGTGTACTGTGATAAGCAGGGGACAGGTTCTCAGGTACTCTGATGGGCTGGTGACAGGTACTTGGGTACTCTGATGGGCAGGTGACAGGTACTCTGATGGGCTGGTGACAGGTACACGGGTACTCTGACGGGCTGATGACAGGTACTCAGGTACTCTGATGGGCTGGTGACAGGTACTCGCTTACTCTGATGGGCTGGTGACAGGTACTCAGATGGTCAGTTGGCAGGTACTCGGGTACACTGATGGTCTGGTGACAGGTACTCGGGTACTCTGATGGGCAAGTGACAGGTACTCGGGTACTCTGATGGGCAGATGACAGGTACTCAGGTACTCTGATGGGCTGGTGACAGGTACTCGGGTATTCTGATGGGCTGGTGACAGGTACTTAGGTACTTTCATGGGTTGGGGACAGGTACTCGGGTACTTTGATGGGCAGGTGACAGATACTCAGGTACTTTGATGTACAGGTGACAGATACACTGATGGCCTGTGACAGGTACTTTGATGGGCTGTGACAGGTACTTTGATGGGGAAGTACTCTTTATTACTGGGGGGACAATCAGTGTACTTGGTGTGTACACTAAGCGGTAACAAGCTGTTACCACAATCTCTTTCTCACGCACGATCGGCGTGTGAGGAGGAGAACCCGGTAAAAGCTTGTTACCACAGTTTGTTTGCATTATGTGACCGGCTGTGATTAGACACAGCCAGTCACATGGCAAAGAGCCAATTTTATTGGCTCTTTCCCTGATCGCGGCTATATCCTGAGGGACATGCCCAATCCCCGATCAACACGGGGGCCCGCAGTAGTGGAATGAAGTGGCAGATGTCATATGACGTCTGCCCTGGATCGACAGAGGGTTCCTGCCAAGGTTTTAATATGGCCTGGTAAGGAAGTGCTTAAAACCCCTTCACGCCGACCGTATGCAAATATGTGGCCTCGGCTTGAAGGGGTTGTACTGCAGTGATACATGCAGCTGCACCCATCACCCAGGTACCATTTTTTAGAGCTGACGGTCAGCTTTTTTGGAATCACAACCGATGCGGCTAAAAGCCACTCAACTATTAGTCCAAGGAGTGGGAGAGGACATCCCCCCTCCCGCCGCCTTCCGCGACTCTCCCGGTCTCTCCCGTCCCACCAGGAGGCCTGAGCGACCAGCCGACGCGTCCACTGGCTGGCCTGAGACCCGACTGGAGCCGGAATCGGCTTTGATCGGGTCTCGGATCTAGTAATCCTGAAGCGATGTCATGACATCACTTCTGGTTTACTGAAGACTTAAAGGTGCCAGATTAAAAAAAAGACAGTATTCAAAATAGCCAAACTTGGCGATTTGAATACCTTTAAGTGCAAAGGAGGGATTTGGGGTCTTATAGACCCCCTCCATAAAGAGTACATGTCACAGATGATCAGAAAAATATTAGATGTAAAGGGATATTAGATGTATGGGCATGCACACATTGATACATCAATAATGTCACTTTAGGGAGACGATTTCTTGTAATTCATTTATATGTACTTTATATGCACTTATATATAGGGATTCCTTCATTTTATTTTGCTGAGATGATTTTCTGCGATTTATATGCACTTTACATGCACTTATATATAGAAAATACATAAGTTGGTTCACTTCACAGTCCATAGAGACAGCGCCAACTCCTTGTTTATTTTATAACCCTTTTTCCCTTGTTAGGAAATTCAGGAGGGCAGCAGTCTCATTAATTTATCTCATTTTATCCTGAGCGCAGAATCTGTTTATATAAAATAGGTGTGCACAGCCTATTGCATTAGGGTGTGCACCCCAAAGCTCAAACACACATTAACAGTATATTTCGATACATACATACACACACAGACATACACACTCTTATAGCAGAGCCGGTTCAATGAAAGAGAATTACGGTAGCTCTTCAACAATGGTGGAACTGGTCAAAGGGAGATATTTCCCATCTCTCCACCGGCACACAGAGCAATAATGCTAATGTGCTTGGAGTGATTAGGGTGTGCCCAGACACACCTGGCACACCCCCTGCTCACGCCTATGATTACAGATAATATTAATACATAGACTTTATTTCTAGAAAGAAAGAATTTAGGTTTTTTTTTTTTTTTAATCAATTTAGGCCTATGCTTGTTGTCTTGATATTGTGGTGCCAGTGGCCAATTTGCCCAAAGCCACCTGAAATTCACCAGCCCACACCAAAGAAATATTGGGCTTTGTTGCAGAACAGTATCCAGGTTTTCTGTCCTTGGGTACACTCAGACTGGCATCTTCTCTTAGTGTGTAAAAAAAATGTTAAAAAACTTGCCTTGTGATTACACACATATTGGCCTATTTGAGCAGCTTACATATTGTCCTGCTTAATTTTTTCACAAGTGTTTTTCATATAATACACTGTAGTTTTTGGAGTAAACATCTCAAGTTAAAAGTTATCATCTAAAAAATATGTTTAATAGAAATATATAGCTAAGGAGTTGGAAATTGAAGCATTAGCTGTTAATCAATTGTTGCAGACAGATATTAGAACTTAAAGAGGTTGTAAACTCTAAAAAAAACAAACAAAAACAAAAACCTGTAAGACAAAGGCAAAACGAGCTAGTATGCATGGCATACTAGCTCATTATGAAATATTTACCATAGAACTAAGCCTTCCAGTGGCGCCTGCACACCGCTGCGATTGCTCACATCTTTCTTGGAGTTTCTTCAACACACTACTTCATATACAGAGCCCCGAACATGTAACTTCAGTCCCTTAGAGAAGGATGAGGCCTTATGTCTTCAGCTAGCCAATTTTGTTGGTGCACTTAAACTCCTGAATGGCAGAGAAAATCAATACAACAGGCATGTATTATAAAAAAAAAATGCAGGATCTTCCTCAGGAAGGTGAATAAGGGCAATGGTGTCTGTATACAGTGTCTCTGTATCTGGATAGCCTGGTGTCCTGTGGCACTACAAGTGTCAACAAGGTGACTAGCAGCAATGATGTATGTATACAGTGTCCCTTCAACTCTATCTGTGTGGAGTGTCCTTGTTTCCTGAAAATGGGCAAAAGCCCCCTCACCAAATCCTGTGGTCAGGCCCAAACGAACATCCTGGAACAGGCAGGCTCTTCTAGTGACCTTACTGGTCATCTGAATATGCACCTGGGTTCCCCCTCTCTTAGGCTGGATGGCGCGGTGGTCTGACCTGGGAGCCAGCACCTCCCCTCTAAGTCCAGTCCTTTCTCCTGCCACATGATAACTGAATTCCCACAGGCAAACAAGATGGAGTCTTTGGATTGTTTTTCCCCAGAGCATGCTGGCTCTTGTAGTTCTATACAGCTCAATCTGAATGTGAATCTTGAGTACCTCCCTTGTGGTGAACACTCTGCTGGCAGGATGTGATGTCTTAACTGGCACTAGGGGGAAGCAGTCTCACTGCAACAATGTTGTAGAGTGTCTTCTGATACTGCAGGTAAGATAACTAGCTCCCTGCTGCATCGACAATGCTCTTCTCTGTCTTCCACAATCTCCTGCCTGTAACCTCACCCTTTTATAGTGAGAGGGCTTATCCAATAGCCTCATTATTGGCCATTCTAAGCTTGCTAACCTAAGTATAGTTACAAAAATGTTGGTCTGGTAAATTCCTACAGAATTTGCTGTGAACCCCAAACTTCATTCCTAACCTGAGCAGAAATCTCATGGAGCTCCAACTAGCAGTAAAACCTTGCAAGGATTTCTAATTTTTCCCTACTCTAAAACATCAAAACTGCAGAAACATTTTGGCTGGATATACACTTTATCTTAATTTCTAATTTGAACCATTTAAAATATGTAAAAAATAGAGATTAAAATGTGTTAAAGAATATGAACCTCTCCATTTTGCAGAAGACATTACTTTTATGTTCATCCCTCCAAAAAGTTTCTTCTAGAACTTTAGACTCCCTGAATCCTGCTGTATAGAAGAGCCAAAAGGTCAAGTAAAAAGAAAGCTTTGCCAATTCTGAGATAATTAGGTTGCTTTACTAAAAGAGTAGAAGTTGTTTGCTTCTAACTTCTGAAAATATGATAAAATTAACCACTTCAGCCCCAGAAGAATTTGCCCCCTTCCTGACCAGAGCACTTTTTGCGATTCGGCACTGTGTTTCTTTAACTGACAATTGTGTGGTCGTGCGATTTTGTACCCAAACAAAATTGACGTCCTTTTTTTCCCACAAATAGAGCTTTCTTTTGGTGGTATTTGATCACCTCTGTGGTTTTTATTTTTTGCACTATAAACAAAAAAAAAAGCAACAATTTTGAAAAAAAAAAACCTATATTTTTTACTATTTGCTATAATAAATATCCAAAAAAATGTAAAAAAAAAAAGAATTTCTTCCTCATTTTAGGTCGATATGTATTCTTCTACATATTTTTAGTAAATAAAATCACAATGGGCATATATTGATTGGGTTATTGGTCTACAATCTATGGGAATAGATTTATAGCATTTGTATTATTATTTTTTTTTTTACTAGTAATGGCGGGGATATGCATTTTTTATCGGGACTGTGACATTGCGGTGTAAAGATCGGACACTTTTGACACTTTTTTGGGACCAAGGACATTTATACAGAGATAAGAGGTTTAAATAGCCACTGATTACTGTATAAATGTCACTGGCAGGGAAGGGGTTAAACTGTAGGGGCCAATCAAGGGGATAACTGTGTTCCCTAGGTCTGTTCTAACTGTGTGGGGGCTGGGCTGGCAGGGACATGACAGATCTAACTGTACCTGATCACTGGGAACAGTAGATCACAGTCATGTCCCCTGACAGAACGGGGATAGGCCGTGTTTACATAGGCAGATAACCGATCTGCCTCTGTAGTAGGCGATCGCAGGCCGCCGGTGGACATTGAGCCCCCCCGACCTGTGGGCACACTCACACAGTGTGCAGTGGGAACAAGAACATGCCCCCTCCCGCAACTGCGCCTGCGTGAGCAGCTGTATGGCTGCGGTGAATAGCGCAGGAGAGCCAACCTGCTGCCATATAACGACAGCAAGCGGCTACGTTTGTTAGTCCTTTGTGAATGAGGCCTATAATACAAAAATAAATGTGAGTGTGTCAGTAGTGTTCAGTGAAAAAATATTAGTAAATACCAATATAATTAATTCTTTTATAATGGAATAACTTTTTCTAGCATTACAGATGTCAGCAATAGAACTCGAGCACCAGATGCAGCTGTATTTTATGCTATGTATGTGTTTTCAGTTAAGGTCCTTTGAGTAACACTAGAGTGTGTCAGAGTGGATTTGTGATGAATGATGTAGCTTGGCATCAGACAGTGATTAAATTAATTAATCTGACTTCCACAAGCTAAACCCAGTGAAATGTGAAACCACAGGATTAAAACCTGTGCACATGCATGGGGAATAGAGCTGTGACCTCTTTTCTTTTTAACAGGCATATTAGGGGTTGCTAATGCTGCATTTTAACATGTAATTGCTAAATTGGATCTAATTTTTTCATTAGCAAATATGGGCTAAACTAGTGTGACATGATTACCATACCCTGCAATTAGAACCAGCAGTGTTCACAGCAATCAATATGTGTCCTTTTTAAAATAAAAAAAAAATCTCTGCTTTTAGTATCATGGCCTTATTAAATAATCACGATAGTTAAATGTCATGCAGCAGAGATATTAAACCATGTGTCACGAAGAATTTACTGACCCCTCTCACAAAGATGGCGTGAATGAGCTTGTTATATTCAAATTTAATGGCTTCTTCTACATGTTATACATAAAGATGTAGTCTAATTGGGGGGGAGATGAAACATCCCTTGGTAAATATTGAACCTTTATTGGGATTATATCATTAAAGTGCAAAAAGCACACATTTCAGCTGACCACAATTAAAAGTTACTGCACTTTAGTGTGAACTTAGGTTTTGCCCATGCAGGCCAAAGCTACAGGGGCACTTTGTAATCCACCTTGTAAAGCACACACTTACATTTGTTGCGCTAGGAGTGAAATGAACAAAGACAAAGACAGTACTTTATAAGTTCCTGGAAGCTCCAAATACACATTTCCCAACTCCATGCAGCTCAATAGTGCTAAGCCACTAAAATACATAAAAGTGAGTACACCCCTCACATTTTTGTAAATATTTTATTATATCTTTTCATGTGATGACACTGAAGAAAAGAAACGTTGCTACAATGTAAAGTAGTGAGGGTACAGCTTGTATAACAGTGTAAATTTGCTGTCCCCTCAAAATAACTCAACACACAGCCATTAATGTTTAAACTGCTGGCAACAAAAGTGAGTACACCCCTAAGTGACAATGTCCAAATCGGGCCCAATTAGCCATTTTCCCTCCCCAGTGTCATGTTACTTGTTAGTGTTACAGGGTCTCAGGTGTGAATGGGGAGCAGATGTGTTAAATTTGGTGTTATCTCTCTCACTCTCTCATACTGGTCACTGGACGTTCAACGTGGCACCTCATGGCAAATAACTCTCTGAGGAACTGAAAAAAAGAATTGTTGCTCTACATAAAGATTGCCAAGACCCTGAAAAAAGAGCTGCAGCACGGTGGCCAGGACCATACAGCGGTTTAACAGGACAGGTTCCACTCAGAACAGGCCGCGCCATGGTCGACCAAAGAAGTTCAGTGCACGTGCTCAGCGTCATATCCAGAGGTTGTCTTGATGTATGAGTGCTGCCAGCATTGCTGCAGAGTTTTAAGGTTGGGGGGTTCAGCCTGTCAGTGCCCAGACCATACGCCGCACACTGCATCAAATTGATCTGCATGGCTGTCATCCTTGAAGGAAGACTCTTTTAAAGATAATGCACAAGAAAGCCTGCAAACAGTTTGCTGAAGACAATCAGACTAAGGACATGGATTACTGGAACCATGTCCTGTGGTCTGATGAGATGAAGATAAACTTATTTGGTTCAGATGGTGTCAAGCGTGTGTGGCGGCAACCAGGTGAGGAGTACAAAGACAGTTGTGTCTTGCCTACAGTCAAGCATGGTGATGGGAGTGTCATGGTCTGGGGCTGCATGAGTGCTGCCGGAAAAGGGGAGTTATAGTTCATTGAGGGAACCATGAATGCCAACATGTACTATGACATACTGAATCAGAGCATGATCCCCTCCCTTAGGAGACTGGCCCCAAACACACCTCCAAAACGACCACTGCCTTGCTAAAGAAGTTGAGGGTAAAGGCGATTGACTGGCCAAGCATGTCTCCAGACCTAAACCATATTGAGCATCTGTGGGGCATCCTCAAATGGAAGGTGGAGGAGCGCAAGGTCTCTAACCTCCACTGTCTCCTTGATGGAGGAAGAGGACGCCAATGGCAACCTGTGAAGTTCTGGTGAACTTCATGCCCAAGAGAGTTAAGGCAGTGCTGGAAAATAATGGCGGCCACACAAAATATTGACACTTTTGGCCCAATTTGGACATTTTCACTTAGGGGTGTACTCACTTTTGTTATCTGCAGTTTAGACATGAATGGCTGTGTGTTGAGTTATTTTGAGGGGACATTAAATTTACACTGTTATAAAAGCTGTAAACTCACTACTTTATATTGTAGCAAAGTGTCATTTCTTCAGTGTTGTCACATGAAAAGATATAAAATATTTACACAAATGTGAGGGGTGTACTCACTTTTATGAGATACTGCATGCTCATTTATACCCACAAGTAGTGGGTATTTTCTTTGCAAATTAAAGTCAGAAAATTAAGTCCTGCTAGATCACTTCAGGCTGGGCCCTTTTGAAGGCTATAGCTATGTAAAACATTTAAAAAGAAGTCCCTATACTGTTTAAAATCCAATAATACACTGCCTCACCCTGTTCTGCACTTGCTTATTTGCTGTCCATTTTTAGGCATTGCTAAGTCTGTAGAGGCCAATCTGCTGACAGCCTTAAAGCGGATTTAAACCCTCCTATACTTTACAGCCAATGAACTGCCATGGTGCTGCACATGTGATCAGCTATGACACCAGCTATTTGATGGTTTGACAGTTTGGTTAAGGACACAATCAAATCAAACAGTTTTTTGAAACTGGCAAACCAATGGGTTTAGTTCTACTTTATGATTTACAGCTGGGGTTTTGGGCTTCAGCAAGATGGCACCCTCCAGCAAGAAGAAACAGAACACTGCTGGAGGCAATTTACAGCACACACTCATTTTGGTAGCATAATTATTAATGTGGAATGTATGTTCCTTGCTAAAGAACATTATTTTTTATCAAGTTGTTATGGATAAAGTTTCACTTGAACAACAAAGGAGAGAAAAGGAGAGGTGAAAACAAACTGCTGGAGAGAGAGGCATTAAAATAAATCAATTTCACTAGTATGGAAAAAAAATCATGCTTGTTATTTTTTTTTTTTTAGAAATAGTTTTTATTAGGTTTTCAAGTAAGCAAGTACAATCAATTACAGAAGCGGATACACCGATAGACCAAACGACGATGATTTGTAACAGAAGATGCAGAAAACATATGTTATAGTAATGACAGCATATAGACATTCTACTAATAAATGGTATGCACTTATGAGCTAGTTCTAATGTTAGGCGATCTGTTTATGGCTAATGAGACACAACAGTTATATGCGGAACATCATCAGAGATATAAGAACCAAGGTCAAGTGAAGAGGAGGGGGGGAGGAAAAGGAGAATGAAGAATGAAGGACCCAGAGAAATCTAGTGTGGTTGATAGGTGAGACCATGAGCTATAGTGGAATACCAGGTAGTCCATGGATTCCATGAGCGCTCGAATGCTCGAGAGGACAATGTATTAGAGGTTAGCAGGAGTTCATACAGATAGTGTTGCTGAACCGTCTTAATCGTTTCTGAGGGATTAGGGGCTAAGTCCCGTTTCCAATATCTGGTCAGAACTAGCCTGGCAGCCAATAATATATTGGCTACTGTTCCTCGGAAGATAAAGGGAATCCGGTCAATTCCCAGGTTGAGCAGTGCCAAAGCTGGGTCAGAGACGATGAGGATTCCAGTGATCTCTGCGATTATTTGAAAGATCTTTCTCCAGCAACTGCGTATATTTTTGCACGACCAAAAGATGTGTTTAATAGTTCCAGTGTCTCCACATTGGCGCCAGCACAATGGGGAGCCTGAATTAAAAATCTTTGCTAATCTGTAAGGTGTAAAGTACCACCTGTGCAATACTTTAAAGGCTAACTCCCAATGGCTGACACAGTGCGTAGTTTTGTATGAGTATCTGATAGCCATAGACCATTGTTCTTCTGAGAAGGACATGTTTAAGTCTGATTCCCATTTCTGAATAGTTAAAGTTTTTTGAAACGTGGACTTATACTGTAACCAGTTGTATATTAGAGAGGTACCTCTGAGAGTTTTATGTGTGGGGGTGTAGTGATGCCATATTTGTGGGTGAATTTTTAGTTCTGGAGGAGATGTTGTGGTTAAGAATCTATGTATGCGGTTTAGGTTGAAATAGATGGATGGGGGTATAGAGAATTTATCTTTAATCTCAATAGGGGTTAAAAGTTTTCCTTTTTTATAAAGATCTTTAAGCCGTGTCACTCCTTTAGTTTCCCAGACCTTTATGTTTAAATCTTGAATAGTGTGTTGTAACGTGGAGAAAGGTAAGTCTATCTGTATTGCTTTGGGGAAGTTGTGGGTGGCCTGTGTAATTATTCTCCATGCTATCAAAGATGCCTTTGTTGTTGGTGGCACTTTTTTAATATCTAAGGGTTTCCATGAAACAGCATAGAGCAGGGATGTCGGATGTATTATTTATTTATGTCAGTCCATAGTAGTTCCTCTGTCTGTTTGAACCAATGTTTTAAGTGATCTGCGTGGACCACCGTGTGGTAGTCCTTAACCACTTCAGCCCCGGAAGGATTTCCAGCTTTAGGACTGGAGCCCTTTTTGCCATTCAGCACTGCGTCGCTTTAACTGAAAATTGCGCGGCCGTGCGACATTGTACCCAAACGAAATTTGCGTCCTTTTTTCCCCACAAACAGAGCTTTCTTTTGGTGGTATTTGATCACCTCTGCGTCATTTCTGATCGCCGCTATAAACAAAAGAAGAGCGACAATTTTGCAAAAAAACCCAAATTTCTTACTTTTTGCTAGAATGCAAATAAAAAAAAAATATATAAAAAAACATTTTTTTTCACCGTTTTTGGGCGATTTATATTCTTCCTCATATTTGCGATAAAAAAAATCGGCGTTTATTGATTGGTTTGCGCAAAAGTGGTCGCGTTTACGGATGATGAGAATTCATTTTTGGGGGTTTTTTTTGTTTTTTTTTTACTAGTAATGGCGGCGATCTGCGATTTTTAGCGGTACTGCGATATTTCAGCGGACATGTCGGACTATTTTGACACTTTTTTGGGACCATTGGCATTTATACAGCGATCAGTGCTATAAAAATGCACTGATTACTGTGTAAATGTCATTGGCAGTGAAGGGGTTAACCTGCAGGGGGCGCTCTAAGGGTTAACTATGTTCCCTGGGCGTGTTCTAACTGTTGGGGGACTGTACTAGCTGGGGAAGGGAAGTGGTCACAGCCTTTGTATACAGGAAGGCTGTGATCACTTCCCTTCCCCCTTCACACAGAGCGGAGGTCCGTGTTTACATACACGGACCTCCGTTCCTCCGCTCGGGGGGGCCATCGCGGGTAGCCGGCGGCAATCGAAGCCGCCGCACCCGCTCCCTGGCCCCCCCTGGACACAGTGAGCGCGCGGGCGCGCCTCTGGCGGTGCTCGCGCGCTCACTAAACTCGATCCCGCAGCCGCCGTTGTATGACGGCATTTGCGGGAACGAGCCACTTTGTCACCGTCAATTGCCGACCAGCGGTTGGCAAGCTGTTAATATCAATCATACCCATGCCTCCTACTTTTCTATGTTTGATCAGGTATGTGTGGGAGCAGCGCGTTTTTTTACCTTGCCAAATAAATAGTTTCAGTAGTAAGTTTAGTGCTTTTAAATGGGTCTGTTTTAAGGGGGTATGTAGTGCTCTAAATACATATAGAATTTGAGGGAGGATCATCATCTTGAAAGCTGCAAGTCTTCCCACCCAAGAAAGTTCCGCCTTCGCTAAGTTTTTAAGTTGATTATTTAATTTAGCCAATAGCAGTTTGTAATTAGCGTCTTCTAGGGATGCACATGACTGGGTGATAGGGATGCCTAAGTATGTGATCTCCCCCTCAGCCCAGGCATATGGGAGATCTCTCTTTAGTATCTGTCTCGTATTCTTTGGGATGCCAAGGTTCAAAATCAGCGATTTTGAGTAGTTCACCTTGTAGTATGATAACTGGCTGAATTCTGTCAATATTGTGAGGACTCTAGAGAGTGAGATTAGGGGCTTGGTCAACATCAGAATAATGTCGTCCCCAAAGAAGTTAACAACATGGCATCTATCTTTCATAAGGAACCCTGAAACCAGATGGATCCGTGCGTATGCTTTCTGCCAAGGGTTCGATCATGAGGTTGAAGATTGTGGGAGATAATGGGCATCCTTGCCTAGTACCGTTCGTGATGTTAAATGGTTTAGACAGTAAGCTCTCTGTGTATACCTGTGCTGAGGGGGATGAGTATAGCGCTAATATTGCGGTAAGGATCATGTCCTGTAAACCGAATTCACTCAGGGTCTGAGACATGTAATTCCAATGTACCCTGTCAAGCGCCTTCTCCGCATCTATGGAAAGAAGCAGAGAAGGCGTTTGACTGCGTTCAGCTGAGTAAACAACATCAATTAATCTTCTAGTCGTGTCGGATGTTTGTCGGTCCTGTACAAATCCCATTTGATTGGGTTTTATAAGTTTAGGAATCACATCTTTCATTCTGTGCACCAAGAGTTTAGCATATAATTTGACATCCATATTAAGTAGAGATATAGGATGGAAATTGGCAGGTGTATCATGTGTTTTCCCCAGTTTAGGGAGGGTTATAATTTGTGCTTTCAGCATTTCTGGGGGAAATGTTGCCCTAAGTGCCGCGGCTGAGAAGACTTTATTTAGGTAAGGGTTCAGTTTATTGTGGAACGTTAAGTAGTATTCACACGTAAACCCATCGGGACCCTGGGATTTGCCCGTCGGCATTGATTTTATAATTTTTGCAATTTCTGAATCCGTAAAGGGGCGATTCAAGGATTCTAGTTCTGTCGGGGTAATCAAAGGAAGATTCAGTTTCTCTAAAAAATTGGATATTGCTTCGTTTGTGGGTTGGGGTGTGGAAGTGTAGTTTTTTAAATTGTATAGGGATTCATAGCTAGAGTTGAGCGAACTTCTAGAAGTCCGGGTTCTGCTGGTTCGGCTGAACTTCGGGACAAAGTCTGGGTTCGGGTCCGGACAGAACCCGAACTTTGTCCCGGATCCCGAACCCCATTGAAATCAATGGAGACCCAAACTTTTAGGCACAAAAATTGCTGTAAAATAGTCCTGGAAAGTCCTAGAGGTCTGCAAAAGGAAGGAAATAGGGGTAAGGGTGGGAGAAATGGGGACAGGGAAATAACTTTAAATATTTTTAAAAAAATAAAAACATAAAAAAAGCAAAAATGGAGGTGAATGTGGATCATCTTCAAACTGGGTCTGAAAAGTATTAATTAACGGTAGAGGCCATATAACTGTTCTAAAATCATCTTCAAACTGTGTCAAAAAAGTATAAATAAGCCGGGAGAACCCATATCACTGTTCTGCAAACATCTGGAAACTGTGTATGTCACTTTAAATATAACCGTGAATAACTGAACATCTGTTCTGCACACATCTGTAAAGTCTGTGTGTCACTTTAACCACTTCAATACCATGCACTTAGAACACTTCCCTACCAGACCAATTTTCAGCTTTCAGTGCTGTTGCGACTTGAATGAGAATTGCGCGGTCGTGCGACGTTGTACCCAAACAAAGTTTTTATCATTTTGTTCCCACAAATAGAGCTTTCTTTTGGTGGCATTTGATCACCCCTGCGGTTTTTATTTTTTGAGCTATAGAAAAAAAAAAAGACCGAACATTTTGAAAAAAAAAACATTTTTCTTTGTTTCTGTCACAAAAGTTTGTATAAAGTATATTTTCTCCTTCACTGACGGGCACTGATGTGGCTACACTGATGGGCACTGATGAGGCTACACTGATGGGCAATGATGAGGCAGTACAGATTGGCACTGATGAGATGGCACTGATAAGGTTGCACTGATGATGGGGCACATATACAGCACTGATGGGTGGCACTGACAAGCAACCCTGACGGGCACTGATACGTGGCACTGATGGACACTCCTAGGTGGCACTGATAAGTGGCACTGGGCACTGATGGGCACTGATAGGTGGCACTTTTAGGTGGCACAGGTGGTCACTTTTAGGTGGCACAGGTGGGCACTTTTAGATGGCACAGGTGGGCACTGATAGGTGACACAGGTGGGCACTGATAGGTGTCACAGGTGGGCACTTATAGGTGGCAGTGGTGTGCACAGGTGCAACAAGCACTGTTAGGGATGGCACTGGCAGGCATCATACATGGGCACAGTGCCATCCCTACAGTGCACAATAATGCCCTTACCTGGTGGTCTAGTGGGGGCTCCCTGGTGGTCCTGGGTGGCCTCTGATTTCCTTCCCTGGTGGTCCTGGGCGGCCTGTGTGTGATGTCCGTGGGGGGCTCCCAGATGGTCTTGATCCGGCTCCCTGGTGGTCCAGTGGGGTGATCCTGAGGGTGGCTGCGCTGATAAATGTTCAGCGCAGCCCCCCCCTGTTAGGAGAGCAGCCGATCGGCTCTCCGCTGCTCAGGTCTGCAGACCTGAGCAGAGGAAAAGCCGATCAACGGCTATTCCTTTTTACACTGTGATCAGCCGTGATTGGTCACGGCTGATCACATGGTAAAAGGCTTCGGATCGAAGCCTTTTACCTCAGTCGGTAATGCGGTGGGTCAGCCTGACCCACGGCACCACCGATCGCCGCAATGCGCGCCCCCAGGGGCGCGCGATCGCGGATTATCCTGAGGACGTCAATAGACGTCCAGTCAGGATAATGAACCCCCCACCCGGACGTCATTTGTCTATACGCCGGGCGGGAAGTGATTAAATATAGCCGCTAATAACTGAACTATAATTTTCACTGTGTGTCTGAACTGTCTACACACGTCTTGTCTACAAGTCAATAATCACCGATATAATTTTCACTGTGTGTCTGAACTGTCTACACACGTCTTGTCTACAAGTCAATAATCGCCGATATAATTTTCACTGTGTGTCTGAAACGTCTACACACGTCTTGTCTACAAGTCAATAATCGCCGATATAAATTAGTGAAGGGCGGGCCGCATATCTGTTTACTGCAGGCC
>BLSH010038242.1:335110-348235 GCA_018402905.1 Glandirana rugosa
GACCATTCCTGACCCCCCCTGGGGGTGTGTTTAAAAAAAGTCACTAAAAATTAGATATAACGGCCCTCGGTCGTTATGTAAAGTCGGCGTAGTTAAAATTTAATATAAAAAGGAAATATTTACAGTAATATTTACGACTCCGTGACAAGATTTGTTGTGTGTCTACGTGGTGAAATGTCCGTCTGATTCCATTGGAGGTAAGTACTATAAATTTTCTTATAAAGTAAAAATAAAAAAGTGAAAGTCGTAATAATTTTAGTGACGAGGACTTTTTTTCTAGTGAAATTGGTGAACGGCTGGCAGCTAGCCTCTAACTGCCGCTGTGGGCGCGCCTCCGGCGGCGCGCGCGCGCTCACTATACACGTTCCCGCAGCCGCCGTCGTATGACGGCGATTTGCGGGAACGAGCCACTTTGTCGCCGTCAATCTCCGATCGACGGTCGGCAAGTGGTTAAAGTGATCTTTTTTTCAGGAGCAGTGATTTTAATAATGCTGAAAGTGAAAAAATAAAAATGAAATATTCTTTTAAATATCATGAATGGAGGTTACCTTAGTCTGCCTGTAAAGTGGTGCATCTGTGTGTTGTTTAGAACAGTGCCTCAGCATTTATAATGACATTTATAAAGGAAAAATATAATTTAAAATTGATGCGGCTGAAATGTATTGCTGGCTCCCGGCAATATAGATTAAAAATCACTGAAAAAAATTTGTGTGGGGGTCCCCCCCAGTCCTTACCAGGCCCTTCGGGTCTGGTATGGATTTTAAGGGGAACCCCACGCCATTTTTTTTTAAAAAAATGGCTTGGATGTCCCCCCAAAATTCATGCCAGACCCTTATCCAAGCATGCAACCTGGCAGGTCAGGATTGGGGGACGAGCGAGCGCCCCACCTCCTGTACCGTACCAGGGCACATGCCCTCAACATGAGGAGGGTGCTTTGGGGTCCCCCCCCCAAGCACCTTGTCCCCACATTGATGGGGACAAGGGCCTCTTCCCAACAACCCTGGCAGCTGGTTGTCGGGGTCTACTGGCGGGAGGCTTGTCGGAATCTGGAAGCCCCCTTTAACAAGGGGGCCCCCAGATCCTGACCCCCCCATGTAAATGAGTGTGGGGTACCCCTACCCATTCACCAAAAAAGGAGTGTAGTGTTACAAAAAACAATAGGCAGTTTTTGACAAATCCTTTATTAAAAATGTTTTCTTCTTTCCTGCTTCTTCTTTCTTCCTCAGGTCTTCCTCCATCTTCTCCTTCTGCGCTTCTTCTTCTGGTCTTCTCAGACTCCCAGAATGGACGGCCTTCAGTTTGACAGTTATTTTATAGGTAAGAGCAGGGCCACCCAGTGATGTAAACGGATGACTTTGCCCCCTTTGATGTCACATGACATCAGAAGGGGCGGGGTCACTCGATTACGTCACCGGGTGGCCCCACACTTGCTTATAAAATAACTGTCAAACTGAAGACAGCCCATTCTGGGAGTCGCCTCTGGTCGGCAGCAGGAGCGGCGGGGGAGGAAGAAGAAGAAGACGACGAGAGGAAGGAAGAAGCAGAGGAAGATCGAAAGAAGAAGGAGAAGACCAGAAGAAGTGAGGAAGGAGAAGATGAAGGAAGACCGGAGGAAGAAAGAAGAAGAAGAGGGAGAAGAAGAAGACATTTTTAATAAAGGACTTGTCAAAACTGCTGTTAGGAACTGCTATGATAACCCTCGGCTATCATCTCTCTGTCAGTCTGTCTTAAGCTTGGGCGCCCAAGGAGAGCCCGTCTTTACCCCAATGATCACAAGCAAAGACCAAGCAAGGTGAAAACAGACTCTAATTTTACTGGCATGGTGGGTGGGTTTTATACACTTTTTAGACAAAGAAATACATAATTCATACAAGGGAGGGGATATGTAATTACGTGTCTTAAAGAAAGAAAGAATAGTTGTCTTGTATAGCAGTTATTAATATTTTCTCATACGCTTTCTCATGTAGAGACATCATTCGCAACTTCTTATCTGGACAATACGTTCTCTTCAAGGTCTGTTCCTTCACACACCAGTCAGATGGCACATTCTTTCAATGTGGCATGTAGAGGAACAAAACCCTGCCGAGATGAACAGAAAACGTTGTCAGCATAAACTTCTTAAAGCAACATTTACCCTAACAAGATGGAGTAACTAAGGATAATAGGTTTTCTATCATCTACAACTGCCTACTGTTTTTTGAAACACTACACTCTTTTTTGGTGAATGGGTAGGGTTACAATGTACCCCATACTCAATCACATAGGGGGTTGGATCTGGGGGCCCCCTTGTTAAAGGGGGCTTCCAGATTTTGATAAACCCCCGCTCGCAGACCCTGACAACCATTGACCAGGGTTGTCGGGAAGAGGCCCTTGTCCTCATTAACATGGGGACAAGGTGTTTTGGGGGGACCCCAAAGCACCCTCCCCATGTTGAGGGCATGTGGCCTGGTATGGTTCAGGAGGGGGCTCGCTCGTCCCCCCCATACTGACCTGCTAGGTTGCATGCTCAGATAAGGGTCTGGTATGGATTTCGGGGGGGGACCCTCACGCTCAATTTTGGCTTGGGGTTACCCTTAACCACTTCCACACTGCCTACCGTATATTTACAGCGGCAGTGTGGATGCTTCCTGCGAATCGCTGTAAATAAGCGGCGATTTGCGGGTGGCCGCTAGGGGGCGTGTGCGCGCACCCGCTGTACTCCTGAGGAGTGTGCCCTTGGCTTGGGCGGACCCGATGTCTGCCGGCGAGCCGCGATGAACGGCCACAGCAAAAGAACGGGGAACCGCCGATGTAAACACGGCAGTTCCCCGATCTGTTAGTGGGGGCATAGGAGATCTACTGATCTCTGTCACTGGGATCAGTTAGATCTCTTATGCCCATAACAGCCTAGCCCCCCCCCCCCCACAGTTAGAACACGCCCAGGGAACACAGTTAACCCCTAGATCTCCCCCTGCAGGTTAACCTCTTCAAAGCCAGTGACATTTACACAGTAATCAGTGGATATTTAAATTTCTGATCGCTGTATAAATGTCATTGGTCCCAAAAAAGTGTCAAAATGGTCCGACATGTCCGCCCCAATATCACAGTACCGCTAAAAATCGCAGATCGCTGCCATTACTAGTAAAGAATAAAAAAATTTAAAAAACCCAGAAATGAATTCTCATCATCTGTAAATGCAGCCACTTTTGCGCAAACCAATCAATAAACGCCGATTGCAATTTTTTTTTACCACAAATATGAGGAAGAATATAAATTGGACAAAACCGATTAAAACATTTTTTTTTTTTTTTAGTTTTTTTTTGGATTTGGATTTTAGCAAAAAGTAAGGAAAACTGTTTTTTTTGCAAACTTGTCGCTCTTCTTTTGTTTATAGCGGTGATCAGAAATGACACAAAGGGGATCAAATAGCACCAAAAGAAAGCTCTATTTGTGGGAAAAAAAGGACGCAAATTTAATTTGGGTACAAAGTCGCAGGACCGCGCAATTGTCAGTTAAAGCAACGCAGTGCCGAATCGCAAAAAGTGCTCTGGTCCTAACGTGGGAAATCCTTCCGGGGCTGAAGTGGTTAAAATCCCTAACAGACCCAAAGGGCCTGGTATGGATTTTGGGGGGGCCCATGCCATTTTTTTCCTAATTCTGTCATAGTGTTCCCCTTAACCACTTCAATACACTGTGTTATATACTGTATACTACACTGACTGCACCATATAGTCTGAACTGTATTATATATACTACAGGGACTGCACTCTATAAAATTGTAATGACATGCCCCTGTTAAACAGGTACAGAAAAATTGGGCCTTGGGTGTTGGTGGTGGCAGAACACTGTAACCCCTCACAGTTACTCTTGTTAAGTGCAGGAATGGGCCCTTCTGTTGTAAATTATTTAAAAAATTGTAATGACATGCCCCAGTCAAAGAGGTGCAGAAAAATTGGGCCTTGGGTGTTGGTGGTGCCAGAACACTGTAACCCCTCACAGTTATTCAGGTGCTTGCAGGAACGGGCCCTGCTGTTGCAAATTATTTTTAAAATTGTAATGACGTGCCTCCAGTCTAATAGGTGCAGAAAAATTGGGCCTTGGGTGTTGGTGGTGGCAGAACACTGTAACCCTTCACAGTTACTCTTGTTGGGTGCAGGAACAGGCCCTGCTGTTGAAAATTATTTCAAAAATTGTAATGACATGCCCCAGTCAAACAGGTGCAGAAAAATTGGGCCTTGGGTTTTAGTGGTGGCAGAACACTCTAACCCCTCACAGTTACCCTTGTTGGGCGCAGGAACGGGGAATGCTGTTGAAAATTATTTCAAAAATTGTAATGACATGCCCCAGTCAAACAAGTGCAGAAAATTGGGCCGTGGGTGCTGGTGGTGACAGAACACTGTAACCCCTCACAGTTACGCTTGTTGGGCGCAGGAACAGGCCCTGCTGTTGTAAATGGTTTCAAAAATTGTAATGATATGCCCCAGTCAAACACGCTTGTGAATGAGCCCCACCTGCATCGGTTGTGCATCAGGAACAGCATCTCATCTCTCCCTCTGTAATAAAGGGTCATCAGAATCTGGTAAGCACACATCCTTTATGGTGTCTCACACGGTAATCAATTTATGCATGTGCACTTTTTCTGAATGAGAAGATTGTTTCAGGATCACCACCTTTTTATATTTGAATATATGAACAATTTATTGCACTTTTTGATTTTATGAACTTATTTGGACTAATCTTTTAGTGCAACTTCTTTTATTCCATTCTGAAATCAACTGGTGGTGTACTGCTAGCAAATTGGCTGCAAGTACCAACAGCGGCTGCTGTTCTGGCCATGCTTGATCCACTTCAGACATAGATTGCAAACAGCAATGGTGCGATCTACTGCACAAGTGTTGAAAAAAGCCCACACCAATGAGCTGTTGGAAGTCAGCTGGGAGTCAGCAGCACCCTGCACCTGTGGAGCTCTGTGGTGTGATGCAATAGGGAGGCTGCCCTTAAGCTGGCCCTTGGAGGACATCCTGCCTCGCTGGAGCTGTGCCTCCTCCTCCTCCTCACCTCTCTTCTCTCAGGCACCCCAGTACAGTCAGTGTCCACATCACCCCTCCCTCCTCATCACTGGAGTAAACTTGGCAATATGCTGCAGCTGCGGGAACATGACTGCTAGTTTCTTGTCCTTCTGTGGTCCCCCCTCTCTATGGCTCACGTTACTCCTTTCCTCAACCTGGGAACCAATATTGGAGCCTTCAAAATGCTGCGCATCCTCCATCAGCATGTAACCAACAATAATTCTGGCGACTCCCCATGTGCATGATGGTGGGGCTACGGTAGGAGTAACTGTGGACAAGGATTCAGTGGAAAAAGCCGCTTTGCCAGCTGCATTGGAAGGCAAACTAATATGAGCCTGGGTGACAGAGGATGAGGAGGATGAGGACAGCTTAGTTATCCACTCCACCAACTCTTCTGCATGCTGTGGCTGAATAACATGGCCAGCAGCAGAAAAAAAGGAGGAGCATGACCCGCTTGCTAAGGATGCACCATGTCCGCCACAACCACTTTTCACCGTGGACACAGAGGCTGCTTGCCCTCTTTTAGTGGCCTGTGGGCACCGGCCTCTCCTTGGTGGCCTTCCGGACAAATGGGAATTAGTTTTTTTGAACACTGTACTACACTGTTTTATATACTGTACACCGCCAAATTCACTGTATATATAGTCTAAACTGATTGCTCTATATATATATATATATATATATATATATATATATATATATATATATATATACAGTATGTCACAAAACTGAGTACACCTCTCATATTTTTGTAATATTTTATTATATCGTTTCATGTGACAACACTGAAGAAAAGGCACTTTGCTACAATGTAAAGTAATGAGTGTACAGCGTGTATAACAGTGTAAATTTGCTGTCCCCTCAAAATAACTCAACACACAGCCATTAATGTCTAAACCGCTGGAAACAAAAGTGAATACACCCCTAAGTGAAAATGTCCAAATTGGGCTCAAAGTGTCAATATTTTATGTGGTCACCATTATTTTCCAGCATTGCCTTAATCCTCTTGGGCATGGAGTTTACCAGAGCTTTACAGTTTGCCACTGGAGTCCTCTTCCACTCCTCTATGATGACATCACAGAGCTGGTGGATGTTAGAGACCTTGCACTTCTCCACCTTCAGTTTGAGGATGCCCCACAGATGCTCAATAGGGATTAGGTCTGGAGACATGCTTGGCCCGTCCACCACCTTTACCCTCAGCTTCTTTAGCAAGGCAGTGGACGTCTTGGAGGTGTGTTTGGGGTCATTATCATGTTGGAATACTGTCCTGTGGCCCAGTCTCTGAAGGGAAGGGATCATGCTCTGCTTCAGTATGTCATAGTACATGTTGGCATTCTTGGTTCCCTCAATGAACTGGAGCTCCCGAGTGCTGGCAGCACTCATGCAGCCCCAGACCAAGACACTCCCATCACCATGCTTGACTGTAGGCAAGACACACTTGTCTTTGCACTCTTCACCTGGTTGCCGTCACATACACTTGAAACCATCTGAACCAAATACATTTATTTTGGTCTCATCAGACTACAGGACATGGTTCCAATAATCCATGTCCTTAGTCTTCTTGTCTTCAGCAAACTGTCTGCGTGGCTTTCTTGTGCATCATCTTTAGAAGAGGCTTCTTTCTGGGATGACAGCAATGCAGACCAATTTGATGCAGTGTGCGGCGTATGGTCTGAGCAGGCTGAGCCCCCACCCCTTCAAGCTCTACAGCAATGCTGGCAGCACTTATATGTCTATTTCCCAAAAACAACCTCTGGCTATGACGCTGAGCATCTGCACTCAATTTCTTTGGTCGACCATGGCGAGGCCTGTTCTGAGTGGAACCTGTCCTGTTAAACCACTGTATGGTCTTGGCCACCGTGCAGCAGCTCCGTTTCAGGGTCTTGGCAATCTTCTTATAGCCTAGGCCATCTTTACGTAGAGCAACAATTCTTTTTTTCAGATCTTCAGAGAGTTCTTTGCCATAAGGTGCCATGTTTAACTTCCCGTGACCAGTATAGAGAGTGAGAGCAATAACACCTAATATAACATACCTGCTCCCCATTAACACCTGAGTAGAGTTGAGTGAACCAGAACTGTAAAGTTCGGGTCCGTACTGAACTTTTTTTTGTCCGGAACCTGGACCCGACCCGGACTTTTCAAAAAAAGTCCGGGTTCGGGTCCGGGGTTCTGGTATTTTATTCCACATGTTGAAAAGCTGCCAAGGGCAGCCAATCAACAAGTGTTCCACTGGATTTCCCTAGAAGCCATCACAGCCATGCCTACTAATGGCATGGCTGTGATTGGCCAGTGCACCATGTGACTCAGGCTCTATATGGGGCTGGAGTCACCGTGCTGCATGTCATAAGCTCTCAGGATAGTTTAGGGAGAGGATGCTGCTGGCTCTGTGAGGGACAGATTGCAGAACATCTCATCCTGCATTACTGAAAGATCTGATTGTGGACTAGGGAGAGATACTAGTACTGGTGCTTTGAGGGACAGATTGCAGACCTCATCCTGCTGCACAGAACGATCTGACTGGACTAGGTAGAGTCTGTTGCTTTAAGGGAAAGATTATTCTTCTAAAATCACCATCAAGTTGTACAGGGAAAGGTTTCAGCTGTTGCTTTAAGGGAAAGATTAGTGTTCTAAAATCATCATCAAGGTGCACAGGGAAAGGTTCCAGCTGTTGCTTTGAGGGAAAGATTAGTGTTCTAAAATCATCTCCAAGTTGTACAGGGAAAGGTTCCAGCTGTTGCTTTAAGGGAAAGATTATTGTTCTAAAATCATCTTCACAGTGTGTGGGAAAAGCCTATTGCAGGGGCATAGAGCCATATTAGTGTAATAAAATCATCTTCAAAGTGTGCGGAAAAAGCCTGTTTCAGCCACATAGAGACATATTAGTGTTCTAAAATCATCTTCACAGTGTGTGGGAAAAGCCTGTTTCAGCCGCATAGAGCCATATTAGTGTTCTAAAATCATCTTCAAAGTGTGTGGGAAAAGCCTGTTTCAGCCGCATGAAGCCATATTAGTGTTCTAAAATCATCTTCAAAGTGTGTGGGAAAAGCCTGTTTCAGCCACATGAAGCCATATTAGTGTTCTAAAATCATCTTCAAAGTGTGTGGGAAAAGCCTATTGCAGGGGCATAGAGCCATATTAGTGTTCTAAAATCATCTTCACAGTGTGTGGGGAAAAGCCTGTTTCAGCCGCATAGAGTCATATTAGTGTTCTAAAATTATCTTCCAAGTGTGTGGGAAAAGCCTGTTTCAGCCGCATAGAGCCTTATTAGTGTTCTAAAATCATCTTCACAGTGTGTGGGAAAAGCCTGTTTCAGCCGCATAGAGCCATATTAGTGTTCTAAAATCATCTTCACAGTGTGTGGGAAAAGCCTGTTTCAGCCACATAGAGCCATATTAGTGTTCTAAAATTAAGAACAATAATATTGCTCTCTATGCGGCTGGAAGAACAGTAATATGGCTCTATGCGGCTGGAAGAACAGTAATATGGCTCTATGCTCCTGCAATAGGCTTTTCCCATACACTTTTAAGATGATTTTAGAACACTAATATGGCTCTATGCGGCTGAAACAGGCCTTTCCCACACACTGTGAAGATTATTTTAGAACACTAATATGGCTCTATGTGGCTGAAACAGGCTTTTCCCACACACTGTGAAGATGATTTTAGAACACTAATATGGTTCTATGTGGCTGAAACAGGCTTTTCCCACACACTTTGAAGATGATTTTAGAACACTATTATGGCTTCATGCGGCTGAAACAGGCTTTTCCCACACACTTTGAAGATGATTTTAGAACACTAATATGGCTCTATGCACCTGCAATAGGCTTTTCCCACACACTTTGAAGATGATTTTAGAACATTAATCTTTCCCTTAAAGCAACAGCTGGAGGCTTTCCCTGTACAACTTGGAGATGATTTTAGAATCTAAAATAATCTCCTAGTTCTATAGGGAGAGGTTCCTACTGTTGCTTAAAGGGACAGATTATTGTTTCTTGCACAAAATTAAAAAGTGCATCTACAATGCTGGTTTAAAAAAAAACAGTGTTGGCTACCTCCTCTTCCTCCACCGCCACTTTCACCGCCTCCTCAACCTCCAACTCCACATCCACCTCCATTTTTGATTTTTTTTTATGTGATTTTTTTAGCTTAAAAATTATTTTAAGTTATTTCCCTATCCCCATTTCTTTGTAGGGCACTTGTCCGACCCTTACCCCCATTTCCCTTCCTTTTGCAGACCTCTAGGACTTTCCAGGACTTTGTTACAGCCATTTTTGTGCCTAAAAGTTTGGGTCCCCATTGATTTCAATGGGGTTCGGGGTCCGGGTCAAAGTTCGGGTCAAGTCCGGACCCGAACCCGGACTTTGTCTCGAAGTTCGGCCGAACCTGCAGAACCCGAACTTCCAGAGTTTATTGGAGTTAAAAAACTCCAAGGCGTTTATTACATCCAATAAAAGATGTTCACATAAAAATGCGGTAAAATCACTTTAAAACAAACAGCAAGGGCCAAACTGCCTCTCACTGTGTATCCTGCAGCCTACGCGTTACGTCTGAGCCCTGATGAAGTCATGTGACGTAACGCGTAGGCTGCAGACACGTTGCTGGATACAGTGTTTAAAGTGATTTTACTGCATTTTTATGTGAACATCTTTTATTGGATGTAATAAACGCCTTGGAGTTTTTTAACCTACTACACCATGGAAGCTTCTTGTCTCTTCTTTCATACCTGAGCTATATGGAGGTTTAGAGCGTAAGAGGTGACTCACGACCGGTCGGTCGCAACGATCGTTTAACCACCCAAAGAGTGACGCGAAAGCGGTGTGGGATTGGAGAGTGAGGTCCAAAAGAAACCTTTACGTGCACATTTCCTGCATTTCAGAGGTGAGAGTTCTGAGAGCACTTAGGAACTTAGGGGATTGGAGCACCGGTCTAGAGGAATCCTTCTTGGGGATGATGACTCATTAACCCCCCTGCAAAAGAGGCTTTCCTTACACAAGCATACCACGATATGTTTTAATGGACACTTGGAGCACAAGTCCCTTTTTGTTACTATTTTATTATCATCCTATTTGAAAAAGGACTTTTTATTCGATGATCTGTATTCTACTATCACGTTATATGTTGTATTATCCATGTTATATCCATTTTATACTCGTTTGATTTATATGATTTTTATTGCTGTATACATATAGCTTGCTTTGGGATTCGCACATCAGACACATTACAGTCTTCCACCAGCAGAGGGAGTCTGAAACATATAATTAACACACAAGTTGTGCAACATTATCCACTGTTTTCACTTACCACTCTAGCACTGTATCCACTTATTTTGATTTGTTTTAAACAGCACATGATGTTTGCTACATGTATTTTATAACCTCTTTTCAATATTCATATGTGCAAGTGTAGGAAGTTTGCAGCACATCTCACAGGTCATCAGGTATACTGTGACACATGAGAACTGTCTATTGAGCCATCACATTGATTATACTAGTTTTTGTCTGTTTATGCTTGGATAATAGGCTGCGCAGTACCATCTCTGAAAAACCATCACTGTATACACTTGTCATATATATAGGTACAGCAGCAACCTATAGATATTTTACTCTGATTACCACACATAGTAGCGTGAGGGCTCACACACCTTATATAGTAGTGGCCAGTGGTCGTCTCATGATGGTCAGGGGTCTGCTGATGGTCACAGTCACTCACTATGTCCAGCAAGTGAAACACTGATCCTCAGTGCAGCCCTTCAGGATCAAGGTCCCCTCACACTTAACGTTCATAATGGCAGCATCTGAGCCCTCTTCTTCTGGGCATCACAGCATCAGCTCCAGCAAAAATTGGCCACACACCACTATTCCTCCTTTACTGTACCTTGGTGCTGTCTCTCAGCCACTCAGAACAGGAAATGCTTGAAGACGCACATGGTCCCCACATTGGCTTCTTCCTTGAACTCTGAAGGCTGGTGGCACAACCGACTTCCTCTTCCCCAGCAGCCCAGTCTCCTTGCTGTGTTGCATCAGCCAGTCACTGCCCTCCAGATCCAGTCAAGATGGCTGCCCCCTGCATTGCAGGGCAGCCATCCTTAAAGATGGCTGCTGTACTTCTGCAATAATGAATAATCAGTTAAACCTTGTCCATACTACAGAAGGATAATACAGCAGTAAAAAAGGAAGAAGTTCCATAGCAGTTATCAACTACATTCCAGATTACACTTATGCAACAAGTGGACCCTACATACCACAAACAACATAATATATTTTATAGAAGATATAGGTATGTGTTTAGTGAGGTGGCGGTCAAGCAGAATTATTACCATGGCCCTCACTTGCACAGTGAGAAATGTTACAGTTGACATAGGATGTATATGTATGCCAAAGCCACTATGACTTTAGTGTACTTTTATGTTAACATCAGACTATAAAAAGCATCTGTTGTTTTTACTGTGAAGGACGGTTGGTTTGGGAAACAGGAAGCATTGTAGTGGTGGGGACAGCCAATGAAATTGTGCAGCTGAGTAGTAAATTTTAGCCAAAGACATGGACCGTAAATTTGAATTATAGAGGGTATGAGCAGTGAATTGATCTAAAAAAAAGGTGTTGTGCAGTATTAGCTAACGAAGGTGATGCACAGTGAATTTAACCACTTGCTGACCGGGTCATAGCCGAAAGCCGGCTACAGCACGGTCGGCTTATTCTGGGGGGCATCCATGGACGTCCTTTCGGAATTGCGATCCCGCACGCCCCCTAGGGCGCGCACCCGGGAATGTCCGTGATCATCGGGTCTCCCAGACCCGGCCTGTCACGGATCGGGGTAAAGGGCCAATGACAGCGGCCCTTTATCACGTGATCACTCCATCCAGTGATCACTTGTAAACAAACCAGAGCATGTCTGTTTCAGCTCCTCCCCTCTCCTCACACAGATCGCACAGCGTGTGAGTAGAAGAGGGAGTGAGTGCAGTAGCGCTGTGGGCTGGATGTGAAGTACCCACAGCGCTGATCTCTGCCCCCCCTGGCTCATCCATCCATCCTTGGTTCATCCATCCCTGGGTCACCCATCACTGGTTCATCCATCCATCCCTAGCTCATCCACCCCTGGGTCACCCATACCTGGCTCATCCATCCATCCCTGGGTCTTCCATACCTGGCTCATCCATTTGCCCTTGGCTCATCCATCCATCCCTGGCTCACCCAGTCCCTGGGTGACCAAGACCCTGGCTCACCTGTCCCTGGCTCACCCGTCCCTGGCTCACCCAGTCCCTGGCTCATCCATCCCTGCCTCACCGGTCCATGGCTCACCCAGTCCCTGGCTCACCTGTCTCCAGGCCTGTACTGGCCATCGGGACTACCGGGAGTTTCCCGGTGGGCCGATGGCTCAGTGGGCCGGTTCAGTGACAGACAGCCTGTCAAAGTCATGGCTGTGCACCTCGCACAGCCATGACTTTGAACACCGCTGTACACTGCTTAGTGGCAGGGCTGATGGGCTGATCGGCAGAGCGGGGGGGAGGGGGGGCGCTGAAGCCCAGGTGCTCCTTCCCATACAGCGAGCAGCAGGTCCGTGGAGGAGAAACTGTTGTGTCCCTCCCCCCTCTTGAACTGCGTGAGGCTGTGAGCAGAGGGCTGTTTCCTGCCCCTCCCTCCTCCTCCTTCAGTCAGCAGCAGGGAGAGTGTCTCTATGTGGAGAGAGCATTGCAGCTGCAGGCTCTTCACCCCCTCCCTCTCCTCCTCATGCTGCTGTGCTCGGGAGTGGGGAATGAAAAAAGAGCACACAGGAGGATCATGGGACATGTAGTCCGGAGAACTGGCAGACCCATCACAATCCTAAGAGAGGAACTGCAACCCCCAGCATGCCCATCTGAAGGGAAGGGAGAGAGAGCCAGTCTATGTGTGGTAAGTGACATGTTGCATCTGGGGACCCTGCTGTGTGGGGAACTCTCTGGGGACCCTGCTGTGTGGGGGGCTCTCTGGGAACCCTGGTGTGTGGGTGGACTCTCTGGGGACCCTGCTGTGTGGGGGGCTCTCTGGGAACCCTGCTGTGTGGGGGGCTCTCTGGGGACCCTGCTGTGTGGGGGGGCT
>BLSH010038242.1:361394-375732 GCA_018402905.1 Glandirana rugosa
GGGGTGAGTCGGGTCGGGGGTATGTCAATCATTGTGTGTGTCCCTTGTGTCAATTGGGAATCACGTGGGGGACGTCCAATAGGGGAAGGGACGGTCACTGTAAATGTGTTATTAGTCACGTAAAAGTATCGTGACTAGCGATATACTTACGGTTACCAGGGTTTTTCAAAGTTTTACCAGACTGTACAGGCAGTGTTATAGCGTCGGGGCGAATTTTAGCGTCTAGTGAAGGCCAAGGCCGCGGCGTACCTCATCTCCCAGAGGTCGTGTCGAGGGCGAGGGCCAGGACTATAGACGTATTTTTTGGACGGGTCTGTGGAATTAGACGGGATGTTCTGGATTTCTTCGGGTCGTCTATGGAGCCTCTAGCAAGAGAATACCTAGCGAAGCACCTTTTTCACTCAGGTGCAGGCGGCGGTCTATGGGCCGTTTAGCTCCGTTGTAGGGCAGATTAAGGTGTCTGGGCAGGTTTTTTATGCAGATATCAGGACCGGGAGCGGGAGCTGTGCTGGAGACCCTCTACTCCATGCGGCGCCGGAACCGGAAGTGATCTGCGATTTTAAGCGGGGCTGCGATATTGTGACGGACATGTCAGACCATTTTGAAACTTTTTGGGACCATTGGCATTCATATAGCGATCAGTGCTATGAAAATGCACTGATTATTGTGTAAATGTCACTGGCAGGGAAGGGGATAACCTGCAGGGGGTGCACTAAGGGTTAACTGTGTTCCCTGTGTGTGTTACTAACTGTATGGGGGCTGGGCTGAGTGGGGGAGGAGAGTGATCGCGGCTCCCATATACAGAGAGCTTGCGATCACATTCCTTCCCCCTGTCAGAACCGAGATCTGTGTGTTTACATACACGGACCTCCGTTCTGTCACTGCAGGGGAGCGATCGCGGGTAGCCGGCAGACATCGAGTCTGCCCTACCGGCTCCCCCAGAATACAGTGAGCGCATGAGCATAATCCGCGATCTCGCAACTGCCATCAGGTAATGACAGTTTACGATACTGAACCACTTTGCTGACTTCTGTGTGTAGCATCTTCCCCAGCACCCCCGAATTACTTATCTGAGCCCCTTCTCTCTGCAGTGATGTCCACAAGTGTCTTAGCTGTCCCAGACACTGGCAATCAAAATCAGTCAGCTCAGGTGCCCCCTGTAGCAAGCTGCTGGCTGTGGGGGCACTCCCTAGAGCGAGGGGCCAGGAGAGCAGATGAGGGACCCGAGAAGAGAAGGAACGGGCTGCTCTGTGCAAATCCAACTGCACAGAGGAGGTAAGTATAACATGTTTGTTATTTAAAAAAAAAAACAAAAAAAACGAGCCTTCACAATTACTTTAATATCATGAAACCACCTCATCTTTATATATACAGTGGGTACGGAAAGTATTCAGACCCCCTTAAATTTTTCACTCTTTGTTATATTGCATCCATTTGCTAAAATCATTTAAGTTCATATTTTTCCTTCATTAATGTACACAGAGCACCCCATATTGACAGAAAAACACAGAATTGTTGACATTTTTGCAGATTTATTAAAAAAGAAAAACTGAAATATCACATGGTCCTAAGTATTCAGACCCTTTGCTCAGTATTTAGTAGAAGCACCCTTTTGATCTAATACAGCCATGAGTCTTTTTGGGAAAGATGCAACAAGTTTTTCACACCTGGATTTGGGGATCCTCTGCCATTCCTCCTTGCAGATCCTCTCCAGTCCTGTCAAACCCAATTGAGCATCTCTGGAGAGACCTAAAAATTGCTGTCCACCAATGTTTACCATCCATCCTGACAGGACTGGAGAGGATCTGCAAGGAGGAATGGCAGAGGATCCCCAAATCCAGGTGTGAAAAACGTGTTGCATCTTTCCCAAAAAGACTCATGGCTGTATTAGATCAAAAGGGTGCTTCTACTAAATACTGAGCAAAGGGTCTGAATACTTAGGACCATGTGATATTTCAGTTTTTCTTTTTTAATAAATCTGCAAAAATGTCAACAATTCTGTGTTTTTCTGTCAATATGGGGCGCTGTGTGTACATTAATGAGGGGAAAAAATGAACTTAAATGATTATAGCAAATGGCCGCAATATATAAAAGAGTGAGAAATTTAAGGGGGTCTGAATACTTTCTGTACCCACTGTATATACAGTAAAATAAGTATTGACCACATCACCATTTTTCTAGGTAAATGTATTTCTAAAGGTGCTATTGACATGAAAATTTCACCACATGTTGGTAACATCCAACGCAACCCATACATACAAAGAAAACAAAACAGATACATACAGAAATTAAGTTATGTGTAATTAAACTGAATGACATGAGGAAAAAGTATGGAACATGCTAACTGAAATGTATTCAATACTTCATACAAAATCCTTTGTTGGTAATGACAGCTTCAGGACGCCTCCTGTATGGAGAAACTAGTCGCATGCATTGCTCAGGTGTGATATTGGCCCATTCTTCGACACAAATAGTCTTCAAATCTCAAAGGTTCAGTGGGCCTCTTCTATTAACTCTGATCTTTAGTTCTTTCCATAGTTTTTATATTGGATTCAGGTCAGGTGATTGGTTGGTCCATTCTAGCATCTTTATTTTCTTCCTTTGAAACCAATTGAGAGATTCCTTGGCTTTGTATTTGGGATTATTGTCTTGCTGGAATGTCCACCCTTGTTTCATATTCATCATCTTGGTAGATGGCAGAAGATTTTTATCAAGAATGTCTTGGTACCTTTTTCCATTTACCCTTTCTTCAATGACATAATGTTTGCCAGTACCGTAGGTTGAAAAACAGCCCCACACAATGATGTTCCCACCTCAAAACTTCACTGTTGGTATTGGGGGTGTTTTTGGAGTGATGTGCAGTGTTGTTTGACCTCCAAACATGGTGTGTATTATGGCATCCAAAGAGTTCAATTTTGGGCTCATCTGACCAGACTATATTCTTCCAGCATTTCGCAGGCTTGTCTAAATGTTGTGCAGCAAACTTTAAACAAGCTTCAACATTCTTTTTCTTCAGCAATGCAATCTTGTGTGGTGAACGTGTATACAGACCATGGCGGTTGAGTGCATTACTTATTGTTTTCTATGAAACAATTGTGCCTGCTAATTCCAGGTCTTTCTGAAGTTTTTCGCAAGTGGTCTTTGGCTCTTGGACAACTCTCCTGATAATTATTTACACTTCTCTGTCAGAAATCTTGTGACAAGCACCTGGTTGTGGCCGGTTTATGGTGAAATGATGTTCTTTCCACATCTGGATTATGGCACCAACAGTGCTCACTGGAACATTCAGAAGTTTAGAAATCCTTCTGTAACCTGTCATCAGTATGTTTTGAAACAATAAGGTTGCAAAGGTCTTGAGAGAGCTTTTTACTTTTACTCATCATGGGATGTTCATTGTGTGGCACCTTGGTAATGAGATACCTTTTTATAGTCCATCAGTTGAGACTGAGTCAGCTAATATTAATTTACACTGACAAGGGGCAGGATTTATTTCTAATTACTGATAGATTTCAGCTGGTGTCTTGGCTTTCCATGCCTTTTTGCACCTCCCTTTCTTCATGTGTTAAATACTTTTTCCCTGTACCATTTCATTTTATTATACATAACTTAATTTCTGAACTTGTTTTGTTTTTCTTTGTATGGGTTGTTACCGACATGTGGTGAAAATGTCATGTCAATAGCACCTTTAGAAATATATCTACCTAGAAAAATGGTGACGTGTTCAATACTTATTTAACAGCACAAGAGAAAACCCCCTTTGGGACTTTTTGTGGGGAGACCAACTCACCAAAAATAAGGTTACATATATAAAATATAATATTTATTGATACATTTTCAGAGCAAGAAGAAACCACCCAAATGGGTGATAATCACATCAAAGACATGGACAAAAAAGGCAAGTATAAACATATACTAAACAATAAACACAACCATTGACATAGGGGAAGAGCAAAGGAGGCTTAAAAGAAGACCACTAGATCTGCCTACGATGGCAGAGAATGACCATTTGGGTGGTTTCTTCTTGCTCTGAAAATGTATCAATAAATATTATATTTTACATATGTAACATTATTTTTGGTGAGTTGGTCTCCCCACAAAAAGTCCCAAAGGGGGGTTTCTCTTGTGCTTCTACATATGTTGTCTGGGATGGGAGTAGTACTACTCTAATATTTTGGAGATACAGCTGACAGCAATTTATATATTCTAAATACTTATTTAACCAGCTGTATATAAGATATCAATCTTTTTTATTATATCTCTGGGTGGTTTCAATAGCTCATACTTATATGCATATTTGTTATTAATACAGATGAAATTATTTTATTATTTTATTTTTTGCACACTAATTTGCCCATATCTCAATTATACTCACTTCTGGTAAAATTTATTGTAGAATACATGTATGTTGTTGTTTATTCATGTTACCATTTATTTGGTTTGTATTCTATAGCACCTATTCATGTCATGTTCATGTCAATATCACCTTTAGAAATATATTTACCTAGACAAATTGTGATGTGTTCAATACTTATTTTACCCGCTGTGTATACAGAACTGTGCAAAAGTCAGGTGTGAAAAAAATGCCGTAAATTGAGAATGTTTTCAGAAATAGAAATGTTTATTTTTATCAATGAACAAAATGGAAATTAGATGAGAAGAGAAATCCAAATTAAATCAAGATTTGGCGTGGCCACCCTTTGCCTTAAAAACAGCATTGATTTTTTTAGGCAGTAGCGGCTGGTGAAATTTTAGGATGGGGGTGCCGGACCCCACCCTTCCTTTTTGACCCCTCCCACTTCTCATAAGCCCCACTCCTTATAGTTTCCACCCATTGTGTCAGGAGTATACAGCCCGGCATCCCCAGATAGGGTATACAGCATCACAGATAGGGTATACAGCATCACCAGATAGGGGTATACAGCGTCACCAGATAGTGGTATACAGAGTCACCAGATAGGGTATACAGTCACCAGATAGGGGTATGAAGAGCAACCAGATAGAGGTATACAGAGCCACCAGATAGGAGAGTAAAGAACCCCAGATAGGGGTATACAGAGCCCCAGATAGAAGTATACAGAAATCCTAGATAGGGGTATACAGAGCCCCAGATAAGGGTATACAGAGAAAAAGATAGGAGTATACAGAGCCACAGATAGGGTGTACAGAGCCACCAGATAGTGTATACAGAGCCACAGATAGGAGTATACAGAAATCCTAGATAGGGGTATACAAAGCCCCAGATAAGGGTATACAGAGCAAAAGATAGCAGTATACAGAGCCCCAGATAGGAGTATACAGAGCCCCAGATAGGAGTATACAGAGCCCCAGATAGCAGTATACAGAGCCACCAAATAGGAGTACACTGCATTACCCCCCCCCCGCACACACCTTGGACATCACTGAGAGTGCGCACCCCCATCCCAGAGGTCCGGCACTTACTGTATGGGCTCTGGAGAGGATCATCCTGTCTCTTCCATAGCAGCGGCGGTGTGTGGAGAGGGCGAACGGAGGTGTCCAATAGGATCGCATGGCACTTTGGCCAATTGGGAAACAGGTCTCACTGACCTGCCTCCTGATTGTCGGGGAGGCACTGCAGGGTGAAAATAGCGAAAATCCATTCGTTATGGTCACACAATTGGGTGGGATCGGGGCTCATTCTCTGCGCCCCAAACCCACCCTTTTTTGAAGCCTGTTAGAGCCTCGGGTTCTAGTCAGGTGCTTAAAAAAAAACACTTCCTCACGCTCCCGCAATAGGAATCCATGTGTCCGGCATCCTGAAAGGGGCCGGGCACATGGATATGAGGGCGGCAGCAGGGATGGGGGGCGGCGCCTGTGCGCCCTTAATGCACGGGCCGCCCCTGCTTCTAGGTACATTTGCACACAGTTTTTGAAGGAACTTGGCATGTAGGTTGTTCCAAATATGTTGAAGGACTAACCACAGATCTTCTGTGGATGTAGGCTGTCTCTTCATGTAATCCCATACAGACTCAATGATGCTGAGATCAGGAATCTGTGGGGGTCAAACAATTACTTCCAGGACTCCTTGTTCTACTTTACACTGAAGATAGTTCTTAATGACATTGACTGTATGTTTGGGGTCACTGTATTGCTGCAGAATATATTTAGGACCAATCGCATGCCTCCTTGATGGTATGGCATGATGGATAAATATCTGCATGTATTTATCAACATTGAGGACATCATTTATCCTAACCAAATCTCCAACTCCATTTGCAGCAATGCAACCCCAAACTTTCAAGGTACCTCCACCAGGGCTCGAGTCCTGCGGGAACCCATGGGGATGGCGTTCCTGCACTTCTTCCACAGCAGGAACCGCCGTCCCATTTAGCAGCCGCCGCCGCATCCTGCAGGACTGGCAGTGGGTTACCAAGGTTGGGCGTGAGGTAGAGCGAATGGGCACTCCCAAACCCTGTCCACTAATATGCTAATCCCCCGCTGTGCAGCTGTTTAGAAAGAAACTTTTCCCGGTCTTCTGTGTTCAGCGGGAGCCGGGGACAGAAAGAGGACTGTTTACTAATTTTCGGCTTTGGGAGGATTAATCCGCCGCAGTGCTCCTGGCCGGCTCCATTGTACTAATATAACCAGCCTTCAACTATGCAGAGTGCTGTGGCGTAGTAATCTGCCTAAAGCCAAAAATGAGGAAATAGTCTGCTTTCTGTCCCCGGTCCCCACTGATCACATGAGACCGGGAAACGTTTCTTTCTAAACAGTTTCACAGTGGAGGATTTAGCATATTGTTGGATAAGGTTTGGGAGTGCCCGTCCGCTCTACCTCACCCCCCCCCAGTTTTCTTCAACTCTAGATGCCCAGCTGGTGGTGCCCAGGAGGAAGGCAGAGGACCAGGTGTACCAGCGGTGCACAGCTGGTCCCAGGCTCCCAGCTCCAGAGGAACTACCTGCAGGAGAAGGACTACACCTGGGCCCCAGGTAGAAGCTGCGCAGACCAGATGCTGGGATGGGGGGACACTAATGGTCCTTTCACAAGGACTTGTCCTTGTACGGACTCCACTTTGCTCAGCAGGGATCGATCACTGTGCGGAGATGGACCTGTCAGAGCCCGCTCTCCTCTAAGGAGAATGGATGAAAATGGACCATCTGTTCATTTTCATACGATCCGAAAAAAGGTTTTCCATCCGTCTGGATTTCATGGACATGATCAGATCAGATAGCGGTGGATGTCAGCGGACATGTCACCGCTGACATCCGCCACTTCATAGGGCTGAATGGAGCATCGGACCAGGTCCAAATTTAACACACCTGCTCCCCATTCACACCTGAGACCTTGTAACACTAACAAGTCACATGACACCGGGGAGGGAAAATGACTAATTGGGCCCAATGTGAGATGTGTACTCACTTTTGTGAGATACTTTATATATACAGTATATAAAATCCTGTATGTAAATTCCTGTTAACGTTGAATTGTATATTCAAATTATATTTCTGCCCATTAAAAAATATATTAACTTGCACTGTATATCTGATTAAATAAAGTCAATCAATAAAGTCTTTGCATGGATAGCGGTTCAGTTTTAATATATTGAACAGCCACTTCAATCGCTAAAGATATGATTGAATATGAATAATTTTAACATCTACATGAAACAATGGTAATTTGCTTGCTGTCTCTGCACATAACGTGTGGAGCATAAAATGCCATGATATATTGAATCCAAGAGGGTCTGTGTCCGTAGATGTCCAACATCAGCTAAGTATTATTACATAGCTCCCAACTGTCCCTGATTTCGAGGGACTGCCCCTCATTCAGAACAAAGTCTCTCTTTCCTCCTTATTTGTCCCTCATTTTGGTTTGATATATATATTTGTATATAAAATGCACTATTTATCTATCAATAAGTGTTTCCCAGTGCTAAACCTTTCATCCAATTTCTAAATTGCTGCATCTGTAAATTCCAAAAGCCAATATAGAAGAATAGTAATGGTAAAAAATCACTTGTACAATTCTCCTTTATAGGGAGCGTGACAGGGTGTGTGTCCTATTCCTGCATATTTTTGCTAATAGGTTTTTTTGCTAATTAACTGAGTAATGTACATTTGGATACCATGCACAGTGAAGCGGATAAACTATACACCATAAATAATAGTCCATATAAAAAGTAATATGTTATGATTGCTGCTTTGAGTGCCACATGCATCTCCTTAAAAATACAACATAATCCCGTATGCCATATTATGATATGACTGTAAAGTAAAGCCTACAGGAATCACATATACTCATAAAAATGTGTGTGCCTTGCTGACATAGTTGGATTTATAATAGTCCAAATTGCAGGTGAATAAAGAAATGGCTTATTTGGGTAGTATGGAATAGGTAAAAACAAACAAATATTTAAATGCCTTGGAAATTCCTAAATAAGAAAGGTTTCACCAAATATTTGGAGAGTGTTACTTCCACTGCAAATACCACAAGGTGTTGAGCGGTATGCAGTATTTTCAGTAGTAGCGACAGTCTCCAAATAGTCAGTGAATTTTTCCCTTTAATATATACAAACACTTGTTTGCTCTTACAGCTCTCCTAGTCAGTGCTGCAGCGCAGTCAGGATTAATGCCACTTTAAACTGTGAAGTGACGTGGAGATCAGCATTTGAGCAAGGAGTTGCTACACTTTGGTTAATCCTCTACTGCCAGTCTGTTACATGATTTTTTTGTGCCTGCCTGTACCCCCTGTGCCCCCTTAGTACCAGTGTTCCTCAGTGTCCCTGTGCCTCCTTCTTAATCTTGAATGCTTTCAGCCCTCAGTGTGTTCCTCTGTGCTTCCCCAACTGTCTGTGTCTGCATTTCCTCTAGTAACCCCACTGTGCCCCTTGACTCCAGGTGGATCTCAAAGCATCTAATATCATCTTTTGTCTCCAGTGTGCCCCTGCATGCTGCATGACTCTAAGTGCATCCCACAGCATCCTACACCTGTGTACCCCATGTCTCCAGTGCACTCCAGTGCATCCTATGTCACCTGCATACTAAATGCCATCATTGTCAAGAATCACTACCCCCTGCCCCTTACTATGGAGCTATTTGATTGTCTCTGTGAAGCCCAAGCATTCACTAAACTAGATCTACAAGGTATATACAACTTCATTTGCATTAAATGAGACAAATATAAGACTGTATTTATTAACACCTGCAGTCTTCAAGAACTTTGTTAATGAAATCTTTAAAGATCCCCTCTACAGTTTGTTGTCATCTACCTAAAGATTATATCAGTTTTCTCCCTGGACCTGCCAATACTGACATTGTATCGACCTCATCTTACAATGCCTCACTGAAAATAGACTCTAACTAAAGCCAAAATAAAGATGGTCTTTCCATGAACCCCCGACAAAACTGCTGCTATCTCTAACTGCACCCCAGCCCATCACTACACAGCGTTTTCTAGGGCAGGCCATACAGGCTTAGAATCTCAATATGGGCAGGCTGAATGTACCAAGCTGATTGATCAATCAACTTGGGTACAACCGCCAGCATGCCAGGTTTTACCTGCAATTATAGCTAGTGGCTGTCATGTAACCAGCAAATACATGTCTTATCTGTTGCCTACCTTTGCTACATGTGTCCAGTTAGAGGCTGGGCCTCCCTCACCTGTGTGCTTTAGTAGGCCCTCCTCAGCTGGTCAGTGCAAGACCGCATTGCTGATCAACGTTTATCTGTGTTTGGCTTGTGTGTGATTGTCTCCTTTGGTTGCTCTGAGTCTTATCCATGTACTGATCCTTGGCATGTCTGACTATCCCTTCCTGCCTCATTCGATCTTCGGCTTGTCTTTGGTTTCTCCTGTCTTCTGGTTGTCCCGACCCTTCGCTATTCTTCTGACTATTCTTACTGTTCCTGTGCTGCTGCTTCCCCTCTATCACCTGGGGCCAGCCCGAGCCTGAACTAGGGGACCCTGGGGGCCGCGACCTGGATCCAGTTGCAGCCAAATCCATCCTCACCACTAGAGGCTCTGGTGAACACCCTCTGGCTCTTAGATTCCGCACCCTGGGGAAACTGATGCACTAGCTCCCTGAGTTTCAGTGTCCGTGCTCTAGGGGGCCCTCTCCCCGTATCAGCCGATGCTACTTAGCAGCAGTCAGACATAGGTCCACAACCTCGTGGTGCGCTACACTACCCTTATACGTTTCAAATTCCAGTGGTTCCCGTATCAACATTGTGGAGCATAATTCCTGGGATCATTGGTTGACACTCTCTGGTGGCCAAAAGAACTGTGCACTTCAGTTCCGGCAAGTGCCACCAGCAGGTGATCTGGCTTCTAATAGTCCCCTCCCGTAAGGAGTGTCCTTCTTCTACTTTAAGGATACCCCACCATCAGGGTCTGACAGTTGGCTAGGTGCCCCACTGCTGGTATCTGGAAACTGGCTGCGTGCCAGCAAGTGTGATCCCTTAGGAGGCTCAACACTTGAAATTTGCTGTTCCACAAGGCACCATATATCTGAATACTGAGATCCCATGTGCTATCCAAAGGTTTAACACTGGAGTCCTTAACCCAAACAGATACCTTGATGCCAGGGTGTCCCATCGCAAATGAGTTACTAGACTGGTTGATGAAAACTTCTTTGCATTTTAACAGCCACCCAGGTTATATGCCTAGGTCAGGACAATGTTCAAATAGAACTCTGCCCTTCCCCAGAAGTTAGCAGCAGTTATCAAATTCAAAGTGGGTGTCTACATGACCAGGCTTTATCACAACAGAAGCAAATGGCTGCAAAGGAACTCAGGAAAGGCAGCAGTAGGAATCTTGGACCAGAAGGGTAACCCATGGCAGGCATGCAACAAGCTTGGAGGCACAGAGGTATTAGAATCAACAGCTGGTGAAATCTTAACCCTAGAACAAGAGACTGGCTGAGCATTAGGCACCTAATGAGCATAAGCAGGCCGAGCAGCAGACATAGAATCAGCAGAGGCAGGCATTGGATCAGTCTGGACTGGAGTAGCAGGCATCAAATCTGGCTGGACTTGAGTAGCAGGCATCAGATCTGGCTAGACAGGAGTAGCAGAGATGGAGCCAAAGACTGTCACAGGATCTGCCTGAACAGGAGTGGACAGTGTCAGAATTACTGAAATCCAGCAAGTAGTTGCAGGGCTCTGAGCAAATTGTGCTGGTGGAGGAGTAGTGATAGTACTGAAAAGTGAAGCAGAAAAGGTAGCAGTAGCAGAGGAAGATTTCTGAGGGGTTGCCAAGGGCAATAGAGCTGAGTTCAGTGAGTTAAATTCAGGGGAAGCAGGGAACCGATATATAGGAAGTAAAGAGTCATTAGTAGCAGCTGTGGTTGCTAAGGGCAATGAAGGAAGAGATTCTTGATGTCTAGAAGCAGGACCAATTGGTGTGAATCAACTGAGACTGGGGCCGCCCACTCCAGAGCTCTCTTTCCTTTGAGTCCCAAGATTCCAAAGCTCCCGCTGGGCCAGAATGTATTATTCATAATATTTGCATGCTGGTCATTACGACCAAACGTAACTCCTACATTGGGCCCAAGCTCTCCAGACATCCCAGGGTCAAAAGGACTCTCATGTTTCTTTCCCACCTGTACTGGTGGCCAAATCTCTTAAAGGGTGTAGCTGACTTTGTAAGAGGAATAACGTCCTTACAGGATGTCTACAACTTACAAGCCAAGCTCAATGCAATGTTTAATTGGGAAACTATGTGGAAATGAGGTTTAATGTTGATAAATGTAAAGTTATGCACTTGGGGGCTAAGAATATGCATGCATCATCCATACTAGGGGGAGTACAACCGTGGGAATCCATAGTGGAGAAGGATCTGGGGGTTTCAGTAGAACATAAATTTAATAATAGTGTGCAATGCCAAGCTGAGGTTTCCAAAGCAAGCAAAGTCCTTTCTTGTATTAAGAGAGGTATGGACTCCAGAGAGAAGGATATCATTTTACCCCTGTACAAATCATTAGTGTAGCCAGGAGTCCAAAAGTGCTCCTTTAACATAGAGACAGTATTGCCTATGAATGCTATGACGTCTTCCCCTAGTGCTGAGATTGTTGGATGTAATGGTCATGTGAGAAATGCTGTCTTGTGGGATCTGTAGTGTCACAGAGGAAAAACTTGTCATCGGACTTTGTCAAGGAAGGACTGCATTTCCCAGTGTGCAATTCCTTGGGAGGAACAATGCTTTGTGGGTTAAACTATTTAAGTGGAGGGAGGAGCTAGCTCCAGTCTCTAGGGACGACGTGATCGATCAAGGGAGACCTGTGTGTCTTGTCAGCCAGATTGCGACCTACAGCCCACATCTAGTGATTGAGCCGGCTGAATTATACAGTGACCCAGAGCGCTGCTGTGATACTGAGTTCCAGTGAGTGATCTGCAGGACCAGCGTATCAACATCTGAATCTGTTCTAGAGACAGCGGCAGCACCAATAGAGATCGATCAGTGAGAGCTGCTGTGCTTTCAGCATCTTCTGAGCAACCGGACCGCTTTTGTGTTCCTCCATCAGGGTGGTGAGCGGGTGCAAGCATATACATTATAGTGCATATTTGTCTATACCATTCAAGGACAGACAGGCCCAACTCATACTGTGGATTACAATTGTCATTAAGTGCACCGACTTGCTGCTAAGATAACAAATCACCTTTAAGTCAGTGATTTCCAAAAAGGCCTTGCATTAATTTAGTGAAGTTTTGCCATCGTTGTGCCTTCTTTAAAGGAGTAGTGGACACAGTAATTCAGGTACCTACTTCCTAATTAAAGAAGTCGGCAGAAGATCAACTGAGCTTTGCAGCAGGACTACTACAATTACAGCTACTACTTCTCACATGACCTTATTCTCTTAAAGAACTCTCTGAACCAGAGCAGTAGAATGTATTTAGTCATATTTTAGTGTTGTTGGTTCATGTATGAGAATATAATTGAATGGTTATAGAGTTATATTTTTGTATACATCCCACTGAGTGGTATTAATATACCCAGGAGTTACACATACATATATATATATATATTGATACCTGAATATAGAAAACTCATCAATATATATATTACTTCAACACGTAAATAATCTTTATATTCTGTACCTTTTTTGACTGCAGGATATTTGATTAAGCTCAATGGGAAGATTGATGATGTACACTGGATATAGTTGCTAAAGAAAGTTTAAGGGAAAAGTGAATATTTTTATTCATTAATTTCAATGATCTAATCCAATATTTCAATCTAAATTCATACTTTATGATCCTTTATTGTGACTCTAACCGTTATTATCGCCTTTGAAGAAGTGCATTCACATGTCAACTTTTTTTATCTTTTGCACATAAGTATACATCTTGAACTTAGAAGTTGGTGTAGTCAATTACTATATAATTGTGAACTAACAATAATCTTGCAATATGAATGAACCCAGAGTGTCAAGGGTGGTGGAGGACTCTCAGAGTGTTGGAGACCAAGGGGGAATTAATTTCATAAGTGACCCTCAAGGGGGCAGCGCTACACCAAGATAAACTTATTTGGTTCAGATGGTATCAAGCGTGTGTGGCAGCAACCAAGTGAGGAGTACAAAGGCAAGTGTGTCTTGCCTACAGTCAAGCGTGGTGGTGGGAGTGTCATGGTCTGGGGCTGCATGAGCGCTGCTGGCACTGGGGAGCTACAGTTCATTGTGGGAACCATGAATGCCAACATGTACTATGACATACTGAAGCAGAGCATGATCCACTCCCTTCGGAGACTGGGTCACAGGGCAGTATTCCAACATGATAATGACCCCAAATACACCTCCAAGATGATCACAGCCTTACTTAAGAAGCTGAGGGTAAAGGTGATAGACTGGCCAAGCATGTCTCCAGACCTAAACCCTATTGAGTATCTGTGGGGCATTCTCAAATGAAAGGTGGAGAAGCGCAAGGTCTCTAACACCCACCAGCTCTGTGATGTCATCATGCAGGAGTGGAAGAGGACTCCAGTGGCAACCTGTGAAGCTCTGGTGAACTCCATGCCCAAGAGGGTTAAGGCAATGTTGGAAAATAATGGTGGCCACACAAAATATTGACACTTTGGGCTCAATTTGGACATTTTCACTTAGGGGTGTACTCACTTTTGTTGCCAGCGGTTTAGGCATTAATTGCTGCAAATTTACACTGTTATACAAGCTGTACACTCATTACTTTACATTGTAGCAAAGTCTAATTTCTTCAGTGTTGTCACATGAAAAGATATAATAAAATACAGCGGAACCTTGGATTACGAGCATAATCCGTTCCAGGAGAATGCTTGTAATCCAAAGCACTCACATATCAAAGCATGTTTCCCCATAGGAAACAATGGAAACTCAGTTAATTCGTTCCACAGCACTGCTTGTCAATGCAGTACT
>BLSH010038242.1:387902-402417 GCA_018402905.1 Glandirana rugosa
CGCACGAGAGCACGGGTGGGGTGAGACGTCCTCACACCGGCGCCTAACCCGTCTGAGCTAGAGGCGGCCGCTCGGTGTTAACGGATCGTCTCTCCTTCTTGCTCCTTGGCGGCTACATTTATACCGCCAAGGGGCGAGACAGTCACCCGTACATTCTCTAGATGACTAGGGACAGTAGACCTAGTCAATCGAGAGAATACGGGGACCGTCGGGTCGGGGGAGTGTCAATCTTGTGCGTATTCCTTGTGTCAATTGGGGGATTTGGTGGGGGACGTCCAGTTTTCACAATTTTTTTTTTTTAACTAGTAATGGCGGCGATCTGTGATTTTTATCAGGACTGTGATATTGGGGCGGACATGTCAGACATTTTTGACACTTTTTTGGGACCAATGACATTTATAAAGCGATCAGAAATTTAAATATCCGCCGATTATTTGTAAATGTCATTGGAAGTGAAGGGGTTAACCTGCAGGGGGTGGTTTAGGGGGTTAACTGTGTTCCTTATGCGTGTTCTAACTGTGAGGGGGCTGGGCTGCCAGGGGCATAAGAGAGCTAACTGATCCAGATGACAGGGATCAGTAGATCTCTTACATGCCCACTGACAGAGCGGGGAACCGCCATATTTACATCGGCGGTTCCTCGTTCTTCCTCTCTGCTAGGCAATTGTGGCTCGCCGGCGGAGATCGAGTCTGCCCAATCCGCGGCCACACTCCTGCAGAGTGGGGTGGGCACGAGAGCACGCGGGAGCCGCCGTCTATATATGGCATTTCACGGGATAGCACCACTCTGCAGCAGTAATTCTACTCGAGCTGGTCGGGAACCGGTTAAGGACCCATTCACACCATAAACTGCACATAACTACACATTTTTGACTGCATGTTCACATGCGTTTGAAGCTCATTTGAAGTGCACTTGACGCATGCTTGACGCACACTTGAATGAATTTTGTGCCGCGTTTAGCACTATGTTTGCAGTGCATTTTTTTATATGTTTTGGGCTTAGCTTTCTTGGCTTAAAGGGACGCAGTGCAGTGCAGGTGCGGTGCGTTTGAAGCACGTTTGTAGAGCATTTATAGTATGAATTGGTGATGCTACTGTAATGCTCTTTTGAAGCTTTAATGAAGCTTGGTAAATGCCCTGTGTGTGCTGATTTTCTTTTTGTTTTAAAGGGGCCCAGTAGAATCCTTGATCAGTAGTATTCCCACTCAGCAGACAATCAGCTCATTAGTACTAATGTTCAGCAGATCTCCAGCTTATAAGCACCCTTGTTCAGCAGATCCCCTGCTCAGTAGTACCCCCTGTACAGCGCCACTCTGCAGCAGCAAATGTGCACGATCTGGTCGGGAACCAGTTAACCAATGACACCACCAAGCTTCTAATTCGCTCTCTGGTTATCTCTCGCCTCGACTACTGCAACTCTCTCCTCATTGGATTACCTTTACATATATTATCCCCCCTTCAGTCCATAATGAATGCTGCTGCAAGACTCATCCACCTTACCAACCGCTCAGTGTCCTCCACCCCTCTCTGCCAATCTCTTCACTGGCTTCCACTCACCCAACGAATAAAATTCAAAGTACTAACAATAATTTACAAAGCCATCCACAACTCTGCCCCCAGCTACATCTCTATCCTAGTCTCAAAATACCAACCAAGCCGTCCTCTTCGGCCCTCCCAAGACCTCCTGCTCTCTAGCTTCCTTGTCACCTCCTCCCATGCTCGCCTCCAGGATTTCTCCAGAGCTTCTCCCATCTTTTGGAACTCCCTACCCCAATCTGTCCGACTGTATCCTAATCTATCCATCTTTAGACAATGCCTGAAAACCTTTCTCTTTAACCACACCAGTACCAGGCACGAAAACCCCCTTCCTGTGCAGGCCATTTTTCAGCTTTCAGCGTTATCACACTTTGAATGACAATAACTCAGTCATGCAACACTATAAAAACACGTTGGAACGTGTCCTCGGAAAGAGAGGGTGCCCCCCCTTACAACAACATACCAGCACGGCTTTGTGGTAGCCTTGACCCACACAAGCGCACTAGACCTCCTGTAATTAAGAGGTCCAAGAAATCTGGTAAGAGCACAACCATCCGTGGTGGAGGTTCTTTTTCACACTTGGAACACTGTGGTGCATGTCGGGCATATATTTGATTAAGGATTATATTATTTCGTCACTTGTCACATTGGACTTCATCTATATGGACTTTTATTTATTTGGAGACTTATGAGTTTACCCACTGTTACTATTTTTTACACTTGGTTTGATTTCACTCTTATGTTTCATTTGATTCATGTTGCATACATCAGCGCAGCTTTTTCTCATGTTTTACAATTTTTGGGTGTAGGAATCACACTTTATTGTTGCAGCTGTGTTAAAGAGTGCAGTGTTTGCTTGGGTCAGCGCAGTTTTTCCTATTCACATTTATACGGAAGTCAAAGAAAGAATAGAAATGTTAGTTGAGGGGTTAGTAAAAGACACAGCAGGGAGTGGAAAAATGAGGTGAAAAAAGGAGAAATGAGGAGTGATAAATAAAAGAGGTGAGTGAGCAAATAGGGGGAAGTGGGAGGGATGGGGTTGATTATGGGGGTTTTTTGCGATACGGCACTGCGTCGCTTTAACTGACAACTGCACGGCCATGCAACGTTGTATCCAAACAAAATTTATGTCCTTTTTTCCCACAAATAGAGCTTTCTTTTGGTGGTATCTAAAAAAAAAAAAAAAACATTCTTCATCAATTTAGGCCAATATGTATTCTTCTATATATTTTTGGTAAAAAATTGCAATAAGCGTTTATATTAATTGGCTTTCACAAAAGTTATAGCGTCTACAAATAGGGGATATATTTATGGCATTTTTCTTATTTTTTTTTTACTAGTAATGGCGGCGATCTGCAATTTTTAGGGGGACTGCGACATGCGGCAGACAGATCGGACACTTTTGACACTTTTTTGGGACCATTGACATTTATGCAGCAATCAGAGCTGAAAATATCCACAGATTACTGTACAAATGTCACTGACAGGGAAGGGGTTAACACTAAGAGCCAATCAAGGGGTTAAGTGTTCGCTAGGGAGGTGTTTCTAACTGTGGGGGAGTGGACTGAGAGGGATTATAGATAGATCTGATCACTAGGAACAGCAGATCTCTCTTTCTACGTCCCTAACAGAATGGGGATCTGTCTGTTTACATTGACAGATCCCCGTTCTGTCTCTCTGAGGAGTGATCGTGGGTAGCCGGCGGACATCATGGCCGATGGCCACACACATCGGCTCCGGCGTCGCGCTGTGGGTGCGCCCGATCACCCCTATAGTTTTTAAAGAGGCCGACGCACAATGACGGCAATTCGCACAGCCGTGCCAACCTGCAGCAGTACAACTGCGGCGGCAGGTTGGCAAGTAGTTAAATGGTTATAAAAGAGAAGTCTAAGTTAAGTGGTTGGAAACTTGCTACACACAAATAAAGCTGGGGATTTTGTCTGTTAGTGTCATTCAGATCTTTTATTGATCATATATTGGATTGCATGAGTCAGAGAGAAGGCTCTGAAATAAATGGATTAGGTTGCTTTTCAGTTTATAGTTGACCCAAATTTTCTGTATGGGCCCAGTGTTGGTGGATTATTAAAGGAAAGACAAAATTTTACAGTAGTTTGAAATAGCAAACCTCCAATCCTGTTTATTCAATTCCCTTTTATAAATGTACTTGTTCACTTAACATTTTAGAAAAGAATGCTGTGTATGCTATATAAGGACACATATATAGCGTACTGTGTATAGATGTACTGTATATTACCTGATTATACTAGAATTTACAGATATTCTGTTTCAAATGTACACAGTTGAAACACAGGGTACACAAGCGGTACGCTGATCATTTATATTGTAGTAAATTTTCTTCTCCTTCCCTAAAGAGCTAAAGTAGCCACTGTGGCTAACAAAATAGGAGACCTCACTAAAACACATTGCAACAGATTGTTGTTTATATTTCTAAAAGGAGATTAAATGGCTTGCAAATAATGAGTAGGTATATTTTATTTTTGTAGTTACAAGGAAAGTTTTTACTCTTATCTAGTCATTATAATCCAGGTTAGGGGCTGATTAGCTAAAGTATAAAATACGATGACTAGAGCTGAAGGAGTTTCCTTTGTTCAAAATTTCATACACATAATTGGAAGCTTCATATGAACACAATGGGGTTTATTTACTAATGCTAGAGAGGGCAACATTAGTCACAATTCTGCAGAGAAACCAGCTTCCAGGTTTTAGGCTACTTTCACACTTAAAGCGGTTGTCTACCCATCGATTTGATGTGTCAAAAAAGAGTTAATATTCCTGGCATGCCAGAAATGCTAGCTGTTTCCTTGATTGTGCTCTCAACCAAACTAGCAAACCATCCAATGGGTGGTGTCATAATGGATCACATGTGTAGCATCATGACAGTTGCAGATTAAAAAGAGGCTAAGATGTCAGCTTCCTTAGCTGAAAAGGATAGGAGAGTATACTACCACTCCTCGTACACACAGTGCGACGGTCGTACGACCAAACAGCCCAAATCATATGTCGGCTGTTGTGTCTTGCATACTGACGTGCACTAAGCGATCGTACGACCAAGCCTAACATGGTAAAGTGTTACGAGCGTATAAAGAGGAAGTTCAGGGGAATGTGATTTGTGAATTAGGAACGTAGGTTTACACGAATGGACACTTTCGGGCGTTCCTGATTTCTGAGCATGCGTATTTTGCACGTACAACTTGTTGGACCAACTTCTCTGTACACACGGTACAACAGTTGTACGACCAAAGTTTTCTAGTCTGCTCATCCAACTCCTGTTGTACGACCATCGCACGTCGGCTGTTCTAATCGCGCGTACTAACGGTCGGATGATCGTACAACAAGCGGTCGTGCGACCGTTTTCATACGACCGTCGCACCGTGTGTACGGGGCTTAATACACATTTAGCTAAAACTAGCGGCTGTAAAGCGCCTCAAAAATCCCCCCCAATCCACCCCAATGTGAAAGCCTCAGTGCTTACACACTGGGGCGGTGCGATTGCGGGATGTTACAAAGAGTCCTGCAAGCAGCATCTTTGGTGCGGTAAGGTGAGTGGTGTATATTAAGGGTGTGCTTCTGCGCTCCCACTGTCTCTCTATGTGCGTATAGTAGCTTGTGTGTGTCAGCTGCTCACACAAAGATGTGAATCCACAACATCAAACAAAATCTAAACACAGGTAAAAGGGGTGGAGCGCTAACACTTGTATATAATTTAAAATTCCATAGCAATAAAAGCATAACAAGCGTAAAATCCTGATATAATAAGATCTAAGTGTAGTAAGAATGATAATAAAATATATATAAATAAATACTGCTTAATGGTATATCGTTATACGTCTCAAAGCTGGACCAACATATACCACATCAATCAACCCAAGCTGTGCAACATCAGATCATATATATAAAACATTTAGCAAGTCCAGATATAAAACAGGGGGTAAAACTTCTGTATTAATAGTCTATAAGAGCATACATAAAACCGATCCTTCAGGCTGTGACTTTCTTCTTAAAAAATATCTTGTGCCTTTCTTTATAGGTGCTTAAGGTGCTTTGATGAAGTCACGAGGCACGTGACATAACGCGTAGGGCGACAGGAGAGGTGTACCCTTGATGTTACTGGAGTACTGGATGTTACTGGAACGAGATCGATGCTCGTGGAGTTTTGCATGCGATTTGTTTTTAAAAAGTGAGTGTTCCTGTTTTTTTTATCTAATAAACGCTTGTTAAAACGTTATTTGCACCAAGAGAGGTTTTGTTTGTTGCCCCCATATACCCCCCCGAGATGACCCCAGAGAAATAGCTGATGGTATGGAGCCTATATGAGTAGAGAAGGAAGCAAGAGGTAGGAGCAGGAGACCGAGGACCCCTAGTGGTGGAACTGATCCCTTACCACACAAAGATACCTTTATGTGCTTCTGTTTAGCACACTCCAGGTGAGAGGCTTGAGCACCTAGAAGTGATATCACAGATGAAAAATCACTATACTATACGCCCTGTTAACACCACTTAAGCACCTATAAAGAAAGGCACAAGATATTTTTTAAGAAGAAAGTCACAGGCCGAAGGATCGGTTTTATGTATGCTCTTATAGACTATTAATACAGAAGTTTTATATATATGATCTGATGTTGCACAGCTTGGGTTGATTGATGTGGTATATGTTGGTCCAGCCTTGAGACGTATAACAATATACCATTAAGCAGTATTTATTTATATATTTTTTATTATCATTCTTACTACACTTAGATCCTATTATATCAGGATTTTACGCTTGTTATGCTTTTATTGCTATGGAATTTTAAATTATATACAAGTGTTAGCGCTCCACCTCTTTTACCTGTGTTTAGAAGGTGAGTGGTGATACACCACTTCTCTACTGCCTCTGCCATTGAAATGAACGACTAGCGCTTCCGAAGAGGCTGCACGCCTCCTTAGAAGCATGGAGCGCTGGGACTTTTAACCCAGTTTTAACCGCCTGTGGTGGGTTAAAAGTGCCACGCTCCCGACTGAAAAGAGGCGCTACAGTGCCGGTAAAACTCCGCTAAAACTAGTGGGGTTTTACAGCGATCACGCCGCGGTTGCAGCCTGAAAGTAGCCTTATTGCTAAAGTTTAAAAGCTGAGGTTAGAAGTTATAACAAACTGCAGGGCTGCAAGTCACACCGCTCCAGGTGAGATAAGAGTGATGACCTTCTCTCCACAGGTGCTGGTTCAGTCCGTCAACTGGAGATGCACATGTAGAAAAGTATGGATAACCGCACACTGCAGTTTGAAGGAATTCATAGTATTTATTGAAGAATAAAGGAATTTGATTCTCTGCAGAATTGTGACTAATTTTGCCCTCTCTAGCTTTAGTAAATAAACCCCAATGTCATATTTCCACACAATGTACTTGTATGTAGCACAAAACACCAACAGGTTTCTTTTTTTTTTTTTTTTCCAAAAAATGGTTGATTACTCCAATTATGTGCATGCAGAAAAATTCCTGGAATAATCTTGTCATATGTCCATATCAAATACTCTGCATATGCTGCACCTGGAAAGCAGAAATGTTTAAGTGTAAGTACCACTTTAAGTAGCAAAGAGGGGAGAACACCTGTGAGGAATTCTGCATTCCTCTACAAAAAGAGGGACACCTGTTGCCACAGTTCCTTTGCCTACAAAACCAACCTGTGCCACTGTCTGAAGCTGTACAGGATCAGTCTATAGTTTAGAACCTGAGCTCCATGCATAGGCATGTGCAAAGGTTGTGCTGGTTGTGCCTGGGCGAACCCTAATTCACCTAGTCTGCATTAGCATTATCGCTCTGCGCACCAGCGGGGAGATGGGAAAGATCTCCCTCTTTCCGGCTCTGCCATAAGAGAAGTGCTTATGCACTTCTCTTTCACTGTGCCAACAGGGAGATGAATGTGCCAGGGCCATATATATATAGACATACACACGCATGTGGGTTTGAGCTTTGGGGTGCACACCCTATTGAAATAGGCTGCGTACACCCACTGTATGGTTCCATGCCTAGTTATAGTTCATCTGTGCGACCACTTCAGAATTCAACAGGAACATGCCCTAAGTCTTTTAGTGTGACATTTTTAGATGCTCTCTCACTCCCTCGTGTTTCACCAGAAGTGCTTCCAGACTTTCAGGAGTCATGTCCGGGAAAGCTATTTAAATGTCTCAGACCCTTAAAACGGAGTTCTGCCCAAAAGTGGAACTTCCGCTGATCTGCTTCCTTCCCCCCTCCGGTGCCACATTTGGCACCTTTCAGGGGGGGTACCTGTTTTTGACAGGTACCCTTCCCCACTTCCGGAAGACTGTGTGCAGCGCTATCCCTTGAAGTCCAGCCCCCCTCCTGCTTCCCCCGCCGCCGGGCCAATTAGAAAGCGAAGTGCGCTTCTCACATGCGCAGTAGCGAACCTGCTGTGAAGTCGGAAGGCGCCACTGCCAGTCTCCCTTACGACAAATGGTGGCGGCAGCACCTGAAAATTGACTGCGGTGCCAACATCGCGGGCTTCCTGGACAAGTAAGTGTCTATATTTTAAAGGTCAGCAGCTACAGTATTCGTAGCTGCTGACTTTTAATGTTTTTTTCCCCCAGGCCGAACACCACTTTAAGCTCAATGCATTTGGGAGTTGCCTGAGCAAAGACCTCTGAGGCTGGGTTAACATATATGCAAATTGGATACCGCATCCAATTCGAATAACATGTGAGTGGGACCGGCTTTCAATGAAGCCGGTTCACACATGTCAGGGGCAGCTGCGGTGCGAATTTGGAAAGGTTCCTGTGCGTTTTTGGGTCTGGTTCAGGTGCGAATTTAGGGAAAAATTTGCACCTGAACCGGTGAACACAAACGCACAAGACACCGGACTGCAAACTGCAGCCGGACCTGTGTGAACCCAGCCTTAGAGTATCTGTTATCAGGCTCCTATATCAGTGTTCTCTATTCCAGTTTTATACCTATTTATGACCTCTGAGTATTTCTCAAAGGAACTTGTTATCCACCTGCCCTGACCTTTTGCCTGTTCCTTGATGATGCTTGTTATCCACCTGCCCTGACCTTTTGCCTGTTCCTTGATGATGCTTGTTATCCACCTGCCCTGACCTTTTGCCTGTTCCTTGATGATGCATGTTATCCACCTGCCCTGACCTTTTGCCTGTTCCTTGATGATGCTTGTTATCCACCTGCCCTGACCTTTTGCCTGTTACTTGATGATGCTTGTTATCCATGTGCCCTGAACGTTTTGCCTGTTTTCCCATGACCTTGGCTACCGACCTTGTACCATGATTAATTTTTGCCTCCTGTCGGCTGTGGCCATTCTGAGTGTAACTGATGGCCACAGCCTGGGGGCCGTTCTCAGCTATAACAATTATCTCTTGTAGAGCACTCTAGTGAACCTTGGACGATTTCTTAAACCATGTGCCTAGACCCTCTTTTTTGTTAAGAGTTTTTATTGATGTTATATATAGAGATTTACAAAAATGCACAAGAATATTAATACTTGGGTCACAAATCACATCATATCAAATTTGAAACATAAAACAGTGAAGCAGCTTAATCTCAGAAATACATAGTAAGAATTACAATTATGCTTCAAAATAGCATTCTTCACTCTTTTGTGGCTGTTATTTCCTGTATACAGAAAAATGTGGCAGTATAATTTATTTTACTATGTGTATGAGTACAAAGAATCAATAATACACAATAAACAAATGCATAACTAAACTAGAACTGTGCAATGCTTTAACAGGTTACATGACCAATACATGTATTGTATTGTATATTTTGTCCACTAAAGGTTTTATAAAGGTCCTGCAACTGTGTATGTGCTTTTCTTAATTTTTTCTTCATGTTTCAATAAAGTTGATAAAAAAATAAAGGGTCGGTTTAAAAAAAAAAGAAAATTTAATTTAAAAAAATTGAAAGCTCCCTCCAACCTCAGTGATCACACACAAAGGCGAACGTGCATGTAAGTCCCGCACGCATATGTAAGCAGCGATCGAACTACACATGTCTAGGGTCAGACCAGACCTCCTGTATAACTCTAAACTGGTAACCTATAAAGGTATTTAAAGCGTTGCTGTTCCACAGGTGTGTGCAATGTTTGGTATCTATTAACTTGGCATAACATCATCTTTTATATTTTACCAAAAAAGTGGGTGTTGTATTGTGTTTGTGTTCAATAAAAAAAATTTGCGTTTGAAAAACCGCTGCACAAATATCGCGTGACATAAAACACTGCAACCCACCATTGTATTCTCCAGGGCCTCTGCTTAAAGAAATAAATAATACAATGTTATATATATATATACAGTATCTCACAAAAGTGAGTACACCCTTCACACTTTTGTAAGTATTTTATTCTATCTTTTCATGTGACAACACTGAAGAAATGACACTTTGCTACAATGTAAAGTAGTGAGTGTACAGCCTGTATAACAGTGTAAATTTGCTGTCCCCTCAAAATAACTCAACACACAGCCATTAATGTCTAAACCGCTGGCAACAAATGTGAGTACATCTTTAAGTGAAAATGTCCATATTGGGCCCAAAGTGTCAATACTTTGTGTGGCCAACATTATTTTCCAGCACTGCCTTAACCCTCTTGGGCATGGAGTTCACCAGAACTTCACAGGTTGCCATTGGGGTACTCTTCCACTCCTCCGTGACGACATTACAGAGCTGGTGGATGTTAGAGACCTTGTGGTCCTCCACCTTCCATTTGAGGATGCCCCACAGATGCTCAATAGGGTTTAGGTCTGGAGATATGCTTGGCCAGTCCATCACCTTTACCCTCAACTTCTTTAGCAAGGCAATGGTTGGAATATTGCCCTGCGGACCAATCTCCGAAGGGAGGGGATCATGCTCTGCTTCAGTATCTCACAGTACATGTTGGCATTCATGGTTCCCTCAATGAACTGTAGCTCCCCAGTGCCGGCAGCACTCATGCAGCCCTAGACCATGACACTCCCACACCCGTACTATACTGTAGGCAAGACACACTTGTCTTTGTACTCCTCACCTGGTTGCTGACACATGCGCTTGACACCATCTGAACCAAATACGTTTATCTTGGTCTCATCAGACCACAGGACATGGTTCCAGTAATCCATGTTCTTAGTCTGCTTGGCTTCAGCAAACTGTTTGCGGGCTTTCTTGTGCATCATCTTTAGAAGAAGCTTCCTATTTAAGGCAGACCTATTTGATGCAGTGTGTGGTGCATGGTCTGAGCGCTGACAGGCTGACCATCCACCCCTTCAACCTCTGCAGCAATGTTGGCCGCACTCATACATCTATTTCCCAAAGACAACCTTTGGATATGACGCTGAGCATGGGCACTCAACTTCTTTGGTTGACCATGGCGAGGCCTGTTCTGAGTGGAACCTGTCCTGTGTGGTCTTGGCCACTGTGCTGCTGTTCAGTTTCAGGGTCTTGGCAATCTTCTTATAGCCTAGGCCATCTTTTTTCTTCAGATCCTCAGAGAGTTCTTTGCCATAAGGTGCCATGTTGAACTTCCAGTGACCAGTATGAGAGAGTGAGAGCAATAACACCAAATTTAACACACTTGCTCCCCATTCACACCTGAGACCATATAACACTAACGAGTCACATGACACCGGGGAGGAAAATGGATAATTGGTCCCAATTTGGACATTTTCACTTAGGGGTGTACTCACTTTTGTTGCCAGTGGTTTAGACATTAATGACTGTGCGTTAAGTGTTGTCACATTAAAAGATATTATAAAATATTTACAAAAATGTGAGGGGTGTACTGACTTTTGTGAGATACTGTATATACACTGAGCAAAATTATAAACACAACACTTTTGTGTTTACCCCTATTTATCATGAGCTGAACTCAAAGATCTATGACTTTTTCTATGTACACAAAATGCCTATTTCTCTCCAATATTGTTCACAAACCTGTCTAAGCCCTGGTTCACTACAGGGCTATAAGAAGATTGCCAAGACCCTGAAACTGAGCTGCAGCATGGTGGTCAAGACCACACAGCGGTTTAACAGGACAGGTCCCACTCAGAACAGGCCTCACTATGGCTGTCCAAAGAAGTTGAATGCACGTGCTTAGCATCATATCCAGAGGTTGTCTTTGGGAAATAAACGTATGAGTGCTGCCAGCATTGCTGCAGAGTTTGAAGGGGTGGGGGATCAGCCTGTCAGTGTTCAGACCATACGCTGCACACTGCATCAAATTGGTCTGCATGGCTGTCGTCCCAGAAGGAAGCCTCTTCTAAAGATGATGCACAAGAAAGCCCGCAAACAGTTTGCTGAAGACAAGCAGACTAAGGACATGGATTACTGGAACCATGTCCTGTGGTCTGATGAGACCAAGATAAACTTATTTGGTACAGATCTTGTCAAGCATGTGTGGCAGCAACCAGGTGAGGAGTACAAAGACAAGTGTGCCTTGCCTACAGTCAAGAATGGTGGTGAGAGTGTCATGGTCTGGGGATGCATGAGTGCTGCCGGCACTGGGGAGCTACATTCATTGAGGGAACCATGAATGCCAACATGTACTGTGACATACTGAAGCAGAGAATGCTCCCCTCCCTTTGGAGACTGAGCTGCAGGGCATTATTTCAACATAACGACCCCAAACACACCACCAAGACAACCACTGCCTTGCTAAAGAAGCTAGGGTTAAAGGTGATGGACTGGCGAAGCATGTCTCCAAACCCAAACCCTATTGAGTATCTGTGGGGCATCCTCAAATGGAAGGTGGAGGAGCGCAAGGTCTCTAACATCCACCAGCTCCGTGATGTCATCATGGAGGAGTGGAAGAGGAATCCAGTGGAAACCTGTGAAGCTCTGGTGAACTCCATGCCCAACAGGGTTAAGGCAGTGCTGAAAAATAATGGTGGCCACACAAAATATCGACACTTTGGGCCCAATTTGGACATTTCCACTAAGGGGTGTACTGACCTTTGTTGCCAGCGGTTTAGACATTAATGGCTGTGTGTTGAGTTATTTTGAGGGGACAGCAAAATTACACTGTTATACAAGCTGTACACTCACTACTTTACATTGTAGCAAAGTGTCATTTCTTCAGTGTTGTCCCATGAAAAGATATAATAAAATATTTACAAAAATGTGAGGGGTATACTCACTGTTGTAAGATACTGTATATATTATGCGGACTGCACTATATACTCTGAACTGCAATATATATACTATACGGACTGCACTATATACTCTGAGCTGCAATATATATATACTATACGGACTGCACTATATACTCTGAACTGCAATATATATACTATGCGGACTGCACTCTGAACTGCAATATATATACTATGCAGACTGCACTATATACTCTGAACTGCAATATATATACTATACAGACTGCACTATATACTCTGAACTGCAATATATGTATACTATACAGACTGCACTATATACTCTGAACTGATATACAGTTGTGCTCAAAAGTGCCCAAAGTTTACATACCCTGGTGATTTTGGCCTGATGACATGCACACAAGTTGGCACAAAGGGGTTTGAATGGCTATTAAAAGGTAACCATCCTCACCTGTGATCTGTTTGCTTGTAATTTGTGTGTGTATAAAAGGTCAATGAGTTTCTGGACTCCTGACAGACCCTTGCATCTTTCATCCATTATCACACTGATATTTCTGTATTCTGAGCAATGGGGAAAGCAAAAGAATTGTCAAAGGATCTGCAGGAAAAGGTAGTTGAACTGTATAAAACAGGAAAGGGGTATAAAAAGATATTCAGTGAATTGAGAATGCCAATTAGCCGTGTTCAAACTCTAATCAAGAAGTGGAAAATGAGAGGTTCTGTTGAAACCAAACCACGGTCAGGTAGACCAACTAAAATTTTAGCCACAACTGCAAGGAAAATTGTTCGGGATGCAAAGAAAAACCCACAAATAACTTCAGGACTCTCTGAAAACATGTAGTGTGGCAATAAGGAGGCACTTGAAGAAAGATGAGTTGCATGGTCCAGTCGCCAGAAGAAAACCATTACTATGCCACAAAGTATCCCGCTTACAATACGCCAAACAGCACAGAGACAAGCCTCAAACCTTCTGGCACAAAGTCACTTGGAGTGATGAGACCAAAATTGAGCTTTTTGGCCACAACCATAAACTCTACATTTGGAGAGGAGTCAACAAGGCCTGTGAAACAGGAAGGAGGATCACTGATGTTTTGGGGATGTATGAGCTACAAAGGCACAGGAAATTTGGTCAAAATTGAGGGCAAGATGAATGCAGTATGTTATCAAAAAATACTGGAGGAACATTTGCATTCATCAGGCAGGAACCTGTGCATGGGATGTACTTGGACATTCCAAGATGACAATGATCCAAAACAAGAGGCCAAGACGACCTGCCATTGGCTACAGCAGAATAAAGTGAAGGTTCTGGAGTGGCCATCTCAGTCTCCTGACTTCAATATCATTGAGCCACTCTGATGAGATCTCAAACGTGCAGTTCATGCAAGACAGCCCAAGAATTTCAAGGAACTGGAGGCTTTTTGCCAAGAAGAATGGGCAGCTTTACCATATGAGACAATAAAGAGCCTCATCCACAAATACCACAAAAGACTTCAAGCTGTCATTGATGTTAAAGGGGGCAATGCAGGGTATTAAGAACTGCAGTATTCAAACTTTTGATCTGGGTCATTTGGGTATTTTCTGTTGTCATTATGATTTAAAAAGAGTAAACACAGTTGATTGATAATAAATGACTTCAGTCAAACACTAACCATGAGTGAAAGAAAAGTGTTTGTGTTCTCATTCATATTCTCTGAAAAAAAAACTATATATACTATGCTGACTGCACTATTTAATCTGAACTGCAATATATATACTATATACTATACAGACTGCACTATATACTCTGAACTACAATATATATATACTATACAGACTGCACTATATACTCTGAACTGATATATATATATATATATATAGGGAAACTGATATATATATATAT